>JAJMAV010000198.1:0-13449 GCA_030565045.1 Starmera caribaea | reverse complement strand
TTAGTAGCTTAGATGTTGAGTACTAATGAAGTAGTTGTTCATTATCATTCTCTAAGAAGCTGTAGATGCTTGATTTTAGCTTTCATTGAAGCCTTTTACTAAGAACCAAATATCGTGATCGATCTCAGAATTCTATCTTATGAGAAATCTAATAAACTTTTAATTGTATATTGAGAAGCATTAAAACACTACAAGTTGATAACACTAGAATGATAAATTTTATTAAACAACCATCATAAGAAGATAATAATACCACATCTGTGTTGATTTATTCAAAACTTTAACCAATTGATAATTCATCTATTTAAATTAAACTCCCAGTAATGCTCTCATCAGCTGTTATTTAATTTAAATCAAACTTGCAAATTAATGGGTCATTACGAAAATTTTTCTCTGATTTTCTAATCACAGTCCCAATCAAGACTTAATAAGTGACAACCTAAAGTACTCAAAATAAAAAATTGATAACAGCATGAATAGTTGAGTGATTGAATGGACTCTTGATAAGTGGATGAACTGTTGATGAATGCTTTGATTGTTTGATTGTTTGAATGAATTGAATTGAACTGAACTGAACTGAACTGAACTGAACTGAACTGAACTTAACTGAACTGAATTGAATTGAATTGAATTGAATTGAATTGAATTGAATTGATTTGAATTGAATGAATAAGAATGAATGAATGAATGAATGAAGCTATTGACCAAAATAATTAATAGATAAAAAAAGATTTAGCACACAACTTTTCAAAACAATTGAGTTGATTAATAAAATTAAATCAAAACTAATGAAGCAACGGTATAACTGGTGGATAATTGATAGCTCAAATGACTTCATCTTGTTATAAATTTCAGCAGCATCACTCAATCATACCTTTGAACTAGTCAGCAACATCAATAGCACCTCGTTATGTTGAGCTTGAAATCACCTCATTTTCAGCCTAATTATCAGCCTTTGCTTGTAATTTATCAACTGTTAAGAATCTTGGATGAAACGTATGACTAAAGCACCATATAAAACAACAACCTTCTGTAGTATCACCTAAAGCAGTTTCAAAAAGTGGAATTGGTTTCACAACATTGTTCTTACCATTTTGATCCATACCTTCCAGAACAGCAATTTCTTTTTCGCCTAAAGCTATCTCATCAATTATAATTTTGAAACCTTTGACAACTTGCCTCCTTGCATCTTCTAATCAATAGCATACTGTGCACCTTGTTGGAATTTTGTAGCAATAAACTTCAGATTTCAGTGTTGAATTTTGCTTGAGTGAAAATTTTTCTATCAAAAAAAAAGAGTCCATCCGTACATTTTTTCAGATCAGATTTCAAAATCAACTCAATTTTACAGCATCTCATATAGAATTCGAACTCAGGACTCTAATTTTACAGTAGTTAACGTGAACTTCCAGCAGTTTCGATCACCTCATTCAGCAGTCAGCACCTGCACATTAAATTTTCAGCAGTCACAGATAATTAGTAGTGAATTCAACATAAGTTCTACAAACAGGAATTGAACAGCATTTTAGAGGTGTCAGTAGCTAGCAAAGCTAGCAGCAGTAATCTACATCACTGGTTTACCAAACTACCGCGTTTAATCACAATGACTCTATATATTATTCGAATAAATCAATAATTTGTGAATCTAATGCTGAGGCGTAGTCGAATAGTGGCAGGTATTTAAAGTTAAACGGCAATTTTAGATTCTAAACTCTAGTTGAAATTATTGTTAGTATTTTCGGCCGCCGGCGCGGCCGAACGTCGAAACCCCCTATTCAAGTTTCTTCTTTTACAAACAACTTATAATGACTTTATAAACAATGCTACAAACCCACAACCACTGCTACCCAAGCTACCAGCAGCCACTACACACCTCTACAGACCACATACACCACTCTGACACAGCAACTCCCACCTCAATACTACTGTTTTAGCCATTTCAACAATTCAGAGCTCTTCCTTTCGCTGACTTTTGAAAATGATGAAAAACTCAAAAATGAGTACGTTTTTCTCATGTAAGCAGTGCTAACAAAATTAGTAATCTTTAATTGTAGCGTAATTTCTTACATAATAATCAACCTGCATGAGCATGAAAAACAAATTCTGTCCACCCTTTTCCGACAACAACAACAGTATACCACTAGCTCGACAACCAGAGCAGATACAGCTCTGAGACTCACACAGTAGCCTCTCCTACACTGTACCACCCTACAACCAAAATTTCAGCGCAAAAACTCCAAGATTGAAGCAGCCCAGCGGTCGGGCATTTTTTTTTTTCAGCGGTCAGGAAAATCGAGATTTTTTTTCAGCGGTCAGGTAAAATTACTATGGGTGAGTTCGCGTTTTCAGCGGTCAGGCCAAAAAGACTACACTGAAGTTGGAATCAAAATTGGAAAGATTACTTCTGATTTTGTAGTCATGATCTCCTGTGATGCACTTAATGCATAATCAGAACCTGATGATTGTAACAAGTTTAATAAATATGGAATGATTTCATCAACGGCCAGTTTACCAACAATGTTTTGGTAAACATCAAACACAGTACCTTTGGAGAAGGATCTACCAAAGTTGAGCGAATAATGTCAACAAAAGATATCTTTGTAAGTATCAATGGTTTCTTTGGAGCTTGATTCAATAAGCTCGTGAATGGAAATACAGATACCTTGTTTAGCATCTGGGTCAATGGTGTTAAGAGAATCTTGCAATGCTGCTAATAATTGTAATAATGCATTTGAACCGACACGACAAACCAATTTACCAAGCCTTTGAGCAGTCCTAAAACCTCACTCAGTTGTTTACCAATAGCACCAGAAAACTCAGGATCATTTTCAACAAGCTCATTTTTACCAGCAATACCACTACTATGGAACGATAAATCAACAGCTTTACTTGTATAATTCTTAACAATCAATCTACCAGCTTTAACAGCAGTGAAACTAATACTTTCATCAGTATCAGCTAAACCATTCAAAATAGCTGGGATAACTTGACTAGTGTATGGTGAGAATTGTGAGCCAAAACAGACTGGTAAGAATAACAATAATGGTAAGTAACCTTCACGAATCTAAGCTTTGGTACTCATAGCACCTTTCAAAATTAATGGTAATAATTCATCTAATTTAGGTAAACTGATAACTTTGGACAATGCTTGAGCAGAACTTAAACTATCACCTGCTTTAGCTTCACCAACAAACGTGAAATCAATTCTGGGAATTGTTATTCACCTGAATTTTCAACCAAAAAATCTAATGCCCTTGCTGCAGTAGCTCTGGTGTTTGGAACAGGATCAACCATGGCAATTTGTAAATGAGAAATCAATTGATGTAAGTATGGTAACAAATATTTGGACTCAACTAAAATAGCCATGCTATCAACAATTTGACATGCTTTTCTCTTGGTGTTGGCAGATCTATCACGCATACCACGATCAATAACATGAATGATTAATGCTAAAGATGGACCATCAATATAATGAACAAATTGAGTCTTAATCAAAGAATCCAATGCTTCTTCGATGCATTTGGCTGGATCACCAAAAGCTTTGATCAATGCTGGAGCCAAATTTTTGATTTCTGGATTTCTGTTAACTTCACCAAATTTGTTTAAAGCTTGATCACCAGCTTTTCTAGCTTCTTTTTGGAAATCATTTAAAACAGCAACAATTTCTGGAATGGTAATAGACAAAGAGTTGGATAATTGAGTTGGATTCAGCCATTGAACCTAACAATTCAACTGAACCTTTCTTAGATCTCCAAGAAATATCATCCAAATTTTCAATAGCCAAAGGAATCAACTTTTTAACACCACAACTAGTAGTACTCTTCATGATAACTTTGGTAGCAGTACTAGTTTTATCACGAACTTCTGGAACCGAATTACCAAAACTCAATAGGTTCAAGGAATTTTTCTAAAGTGTCAGATAAACATTCAAAAGCAATAGCAACACTTTGACTTTGGATCTTGTATCATCAGCAGCATCACTCAAGTTACGAATAACATGAAATCCTAAAACAGCAGCAATACCTTAACCTTTCACTAAGCCAGCAATACCATAAGCAGCAGCACGTCTTCTTAGATGGAAGCTGTTGATAAAGCAGACTACGGGAATCAAGCAGAAATCTCTTTCAAAAATTACAAATGAATTGAAGTTGAAGGTTCAATTTGATGACAGTGCTAAAGAAACTGGTCATAATCGCTGTATCTTAGTCCAAATGATGGTTCTGGTCAGTGTTTTTGATACTGGTATCTCTCCAGCTTCTAGTGGTATTCTTTTTATTACTGCTCCAGCAGGTACTTTCATCTTTCATTGCATATGCTGTTGTTGCACGTATGCTTCATAGGTTGGTTTATTTGATTCTTCAGTTTTATGCCTTTAGCTTACATAAATTCAACACCTCTTGAGCTAATGACTTCAATTGGTTTCAGTCTTTGACTAACACCAATACATTCATGGTTAGATGGATGTTTCAAGAGCCATA
This sequence comes from Starmera caribaea, assembly GCA_030565045.1. Taxonomy (NCBI): domain Eukaryota; kingdom Fungi; phylum Ascomycota; class Saccharomycetes; order Phaffomycetales; family Phaffomycetaceae; genus Starmera; species Starmera caribaea. Next base: position 8,971 of record JAJMAV010000198.1, on the reverse strand, counting down.
AAGGCACAACAAGATTATCACCTTCTACCTTCCGTTACTTTTGCTACCGTAGGTGCTTGGATTTTATTGCTTCAGGTATTTTAATATCAACCGGTGATTATACAAGTTTAAAGATAGAAAGTTGCACTATCCAAGTTCCTAAGCTTCTGCCTTATCTTGATAATTGTGACAATTCATTTGGTTGCTCTGGCTGCTTCATTTGACCGGGAATTGCTGGCAACTGCTCAACATGAATTTGGTTTGAAACACAGCACACAGTCACGTGACTTTGCTGGAATTTTTGCCAAAAAAATTTTTCAACAGCTTGCAAGAATTCTCAACTTCAAAACAACATTTGAAACAGATCAACAACAAAACAGCCACTCAACTAGCTAGCAACTTAGTCTCACTCACCGACATGGATGTACTCAACTTATGCAACTAGAAGATTCTAGTCATTGACGTCTGACAAGACTACTGCAAGACAACTTTACAAGGTGCTGGGTTCAAACAAAAACAACAACTGATCAACAAAAGCAAAGTACTAGATCATTCCCGATTTTTGCATCAAACACCAAGCTGAGAAAGCTAATTGTATTTTCCCTGTCAATCTGGTTATCTGCTCCACATTATGCTCACCTACGTGAACCCCAAGATTTGCTAGAAATCATCAATACATATGGAAACCATTATCATAAAACCAGCGATTTGAGTGACGTTTGGTGTTCTTATAAGCTTAGTGTTGTCTCTGCCGAATCATTGAATGGTACCTTCTGTTATATGGACAACAATCACAATTCCAAATGAATATAACTAGATAATGGAAAAATTCAATTTCCAGTTAGGTTGGTTTTGAGTTATCACAAGGTTTTGATCTGAAATGTGTTTTTGCAAAGTGTCTATACTTATGCTAATGATTTGACTGGCCGCATTACGAAGATTGATTTCAACTCATTGAAAGCAAGAACTAGTTATTGCCACCGGTTTTCTTAACTCAACTTTCAGTGCAAGTTTTATTGGTGGAACCACGACTTTACCAGCAAATAACTTGATAGATGGAATGGAACTGGCTGTTAATTTATGTTGCAAATTTGGAGATAGGGTTTATCATGATTTCAAGCTCACAGTTATTGAAGATTTAATTGATGTGATTCATTTTGAAGATCATGGTCAAGTTTTTTTTAAAAGTACCAGTGGTTTAAATACTGAAAGGACTTATTCTGACTAATAATCTAATATTTTAAAGGATATACACAAAGGTCTGCTGCTCATAACATTTGATTATAACTTTCAAAATTTTCATGGATTCTTGTTTGAGATTATTGGAAAAGATTTGCTTTGTTATCAGCAAGAAACTTATAGCAAATTATTGTGGTTGGAAAGCTCTTGTAAAAGATTTATGAGCTGAAAAAAGTAGCTTGGTTTCAAGTTGATGAAAATGAATTTACTCATATAAAGAAGTTTATTGCACTAAGGGAACTATTGCATGAAAGTCTGAATCATTGTACAAGGGGAATGGTAGAACAAAATTAGAGTCAAAAAAAAGTCAATCTTTAGAGTAATAGGATTTTTGGTATCAGAAAGTCACATTATTTGCTCTTTATACAAATTCTTTTATGATTGCATGATTTTCCATTTTATTTGAGAAGTTTCAATTGCAAAAATTACATGTATATTAACTAATCATTATAATATGATATGATCCAGATTAATTAGAAGTAGATCAATAACCAAAAGATGTACTGGCTAGCTATCATCACTTTTTACCAAATGAAGTGAAAATTTTAATAGTTCATGTTTGAAACATGCTGAATAGCTAACAATAGGTTATCTTATCAGTCCAGATGATAGATAACTAAATAAAGGTCTCAGTAATCATCAATTCCAACATTTACAAGTGAGTAGTCCTTAAATTCAATGTATCATGTCGGACTGCAACACCTTATAAAACCAGCTAATTATTGGCTTACCCGGCCCCAAAATCAGAAATTTCAGCTTCACAACTACAGCAAACAATTCATTTTTTCTTAATAACTTTTTTCTTCATGAAGTGGCTGCACATTAATCGATTTATATTAATTACAAATATGGCTGATTCAACGTCTAAACATAGAAGAGTAGCTACACTATGTACCGGCCACAGCTAGCTCAATCATGATACCAGCCAGTAACGCAGCAGCTGAGTCTCCAATATGTATGACTCTACCAATTGTCGTTCAGTAAGCTGTTATTGGTCGTTGTAATCGGACATTTCCCAAAATGGACTTAAAATCTGTGAGATGCGTTAAACTTATCAAACAGCTATAAAAGGTTGCACTATTCCTTCAAAGATCGTCTGAACTCTGAGGTTGATCCAACAGCACTGGATATAATACCACCATATCACATCAACAATGTCCGCTGAAGAACCAATACCACAAGAAATTGTTGATTATGTTAAACAACAAATTGCCAGCATTGACAATGAATTATTTGAACTCCAACATTCGATTTGGTTGAAACCTGAGACTAAATATGAGGAAGTTTTCGCTCATCAAGTGTTGACCGACTATATTGCCAAACAAGAAGGCTGGACTGTTGAAAAACATGCTTTTGGTTTAGATACTTCTTTTGTTGCAACATTCTCAAACAGACCAAATGATAATTCTTCTGTTATATCATTCAACTCAGAATATGATGCTTTACCAGGTATCGGTCATGCTTGTGGTCACAACTTAATTGCTGTTGCAGGTTTAACTGGTGCTTTATCTTTATCATTAGCTATGAAAAAATTTGATATTGCAGGTACAATCAAATATTTGGGTACTCCTGCTGAAGAAGCTGGTGGTGGTAAAATCAAGATGATAGAAGCTGGTGCTTGGAAAGATGTTGATGTTTCCTTGATGGCTCATCCTTTTAACACCAAATCAACAAGTGTTTTCAGATCAAATGCAAATCAGAGATTTCTTTTGGATTTCTATGGTAAAGAGGCTCATGCTGCTGCATCACCTTGGGAAGGTATCAATGCATTGGATGCAATGGTCTTGACTTACAATGCTGTTTCTGTGCTAAGACAGCAATTATTATTAACAGATATTGTTCAATGTAATGTTAGTGAAGGTGGGTTAGCATGTAATATTATCACAGCTCATACAGCTGCAATGTTTGCTGTTAGAGCTAGAAATCGTCCAAGATTAGAAGCTCTTTGTGAGAAATTAACACATTGTGTTCAAGCTGCTGCATTGGCCACAGGTTGTAAATATAAACTGGTCAAGTACACAAACTATTACAATATGATCACCAACCCAGTTTTAGCTAGAAGTTTCATTAGAAGTTACAATCAAGCCAACAATGAAAATCCACTATCCTCTTTTGAAGATCAAATAGGTAGAAGTGATTCTACAGGATCCACAGATCAAGGTAATGTCAGTTGGGAAGTTCCATCAATTCATCCAATGTTTCAGATCAAATCTGATGTCAGTCCACATAACTCTGGATTCACCGCAGCAGCAGGTACAAGAGATTCACACGATAGAGCTGTTGAAACTGGTATTGGTATGGGTCTTACTGGTGTTGAATTGTTATTGAAACCAGAGTTGTTAGCTCAAGTTAAAGAACAATTCCAGAAAGATTTGGAGGAGAATAAACTAAATGGAGATCAAGTAGTTGAGAAGATCAGCTCTTTAGATCAACTAATTTATAAAGAATAGACAAACTAGAATGATTCATTGAGATCAATATGTACTGTAGTTGTAAAGTTGTAAACTTGATAATCAGAAATTCTAGTCCGATAGTATTCGTAGCTTATCTATAATACTTCCCAAATCGGTCAACTCAGATTTGAAAGAAAAGCTCCAAGCAATTTCAACAAGAGATGCAGAAGTACAGCAAGAGAGCTAGGCTCTAAAACTACGACAATGACAACAATTCCAATTAAAGAGGAAGTCACTGCTTTCATTAAAAAAGAAATCAGTAAACTAGATGAAGACCTGTATCAACTCCAACATTCAATTTGGGAAACCCCTGAATTAAAATATGAAGAACATCATGCTCATAAAGTTTTAACGGATTTCATTGAAAAGCAAGATGGGTGGTCTGTGGAGAGACATGCTTTTAACTTAGAAACAGCGTTTGTTGCTACGTTCTCATTCAATCCAGTTTCAAACCCAACAGTTATTTCTTTTAACTCTGAATATGATGCATTACCAAAAATTGGACATGCCTGTGGTCATAATTTGATTGCTGTTGTAGGTCTTACTGGTGCTCTTGCTACATCATTAGCCATGAGAAAATTTAATATTGCAGGTACAGTTAAATATTTTGGTACTCCTGCTGAAGAAGCGGGTGGTGGTAAGATTAAAATGTTGAATGCTGGTGCTTGGGATAATGTTGATGTTTCATTGATGGCACATCCTTCAAATGCACCTCCATGTTCTATCAGTAGAACCACTGCTAATCAACGTATGAAAATTGAATTTTTCGGTAAAGAAGCTCATGCTGCTGCTTCACCTTGGGAAGGAATTAATGCATTAGATGCTATGAATCTTTCATATAATGCAGTTTCTGTCTTGAGACAACAATTATTACCATCTGACATTATCCAATGTAATATTACAAATGGTGGATTAGCATGTAACATCATAACAGCTTATACTTCTGCAATTTTTGGTATCAGAGCCAAAACTCGTTCAAGATTAGAAGTTGTTGTTGATAAAGCTATTAAATGTTTTCAAGCTGCTGCTTTAGCTACTGGTTGTAAATTGAAAATAGAGTATCAAACCAATTATTACAACATGATTCCAAATGAATGGCTTGCAAGAAGTTTCATAACCCAAATGAACAACTCGTTTGAAGGTGAATATAAACTAGCCTCGTATGAGGAAGAATATCCAAATGCAGATGTTGGTGCTTCAAGTGATGAAGGTAATGTCTCATTTAAAGTCCCATCAGCTCAAGTCGGGTTTGAAGTGAAAGCAGGTTGCTCACCTCATCATCCAAATTTTACAGCAGCAGCAGGAACAAGGGAGTCTCATAAATCAGCCATTGATTGCGCCATAGGTTTAAGTTTGGTTGGTTTAGAGTTATTGACTAAAAACGAGTTATTGAATAGAGTCAAAGATTCATTTGGTCAAGATATGGAAGATGCTAAACCAAAGGCAAGTGAAATTATCGAGGAGATAAAATCGTTAAAACAATTGGAGTACAAAGATTAAAACCATAAACGTTCATAAATTAATATACATTCAAATTAAATGTCAGTAGCATCAAAGTTTTTGATCAACTCATAGTAAAAAGCAACCATTTCAATATGACCATCCAATGAAACTCTCTCGTTAACAGTATGATAATTCATAATGGATTCCATTCTTAGAGGGAAGAATCTGAAAATGTTTTTAGTTAGATCCCAATAATATTTAGTATCGGTGTTACCTGTTTGAGAAGCTGGGGAAACAACAACTTCTGAACCATCTGCGACATAGCTGTAATCTTCAAAGATATATCTAACAGTACCTCCAAAGACATCCCACACAGGATTTCCTATAGTTTCAGTTAAAGGAGCTGGTTCTAAATCACTTTGGGAAGTAATTGTAAAATGACCACCTTTACCATCAGAAATGATTTCTTCCCCATAAGCTGTAATACCGATATCATAAATTTCTGAAACTTCTTTGACTAATGTTAAAATAGTTTCTTTAACTTTCTCCACAGAGTCTTCATAGCTAACTCTATGATTAATCTTTATAGTGACTTTCTCTGGTAATGCATTAACTTTCAAGCCTCCATTGAAAACATCAACAGCACTTGTAGTAGTCAACAAAGCATTCATGAATGGATTCTCAGCCAAAATTGGGAACAATTTCTTTTGCGATTTTGGATCCAAAATGTTTTTCATGTCATATTTGGTTGACTTTGATAGATCTTTGGCATTATCAGCTAAACATTGCAACTGGTAAAAAAATGGATTTCCTTCACTGATTTTCAAACCATAATCATGATTTTCAATTAATGTCACTAAATGAGCAGCAATACCAATACCAGTATGTTTAGGTGGAATTGAAGAGTGGCCACCAGTTGTTGCTAATTCAACGGTTAAATCAACATAACCTTTCTCCCCAGTAGAAACCAATGCAAATTTAGTACCAAATAAATTTTGAACCAACATCCCACCTTCATCTAGCATTGCAATAAATGCATCTTTACCAAATTTCTCTTCCAAAAATTTGGAGATATATGCAGCGCCTTGATGCCCGCTGATTTCCTCATCAAACCCAAATGCTAAGACAATAGTTCTTTTAGGTTTAAAATCATGTTTCAATAAAAATTCAACTGTTTCTAACAATCCAATCAAAGCAGTTTTACAATCACCAGTTCCTCTACCATACAGAAATTCACCATCAAAATATCCAGCAAAAGGTGGATAAGTCCACTGATCAATAGTGTCGTTCAAAACTGGAACCACATCTTGATGGGCAGTCAATAACAATGGCTTCAAGTTTGGATCAGAACCTTCAACTGTATAGACCAACCCATGTGTGTTAACTTTATCCACCGTAGCTCTTGAATGAACAATTGGGAAAGATCTTTTCAAAAACCCTGCAAATCCATAGAAAACATCCCATCTATCATCTTCACCTACTGGACCCATATCATCGAAACTTGGAGTATAAATTCTCACTGACTCTGCCCAAACAGATAAAGAAAGATTTCTGTATTCATCAGATTTAAAATAGTCTGCGGATGGTAAACTATCATCATCAGGTGGAGTGATCTTATCCATCATTTCACAATATCTTGGTTCATCTGCAATAAATTCCTCATGGTCTTTACTCAAACTTGAAGCTGGATAGCAAGCATGGAAACTCAAATAACCGACAACCAACAATAAAGAAGCAATGAATGGTGTCTTTCTAGAGAACAGTGAGCTTGATACTGGTGACTTGGAACTCATTATGACTTGAATCTTGAATGCGTGCTTGAAAGAAGGTCCAATTTCCACGAAGTAGCGATAAAGCAGCTTTTTATACCAATGTCAAGATCTGTCAGGGGATAGTTTCGATAAAAACCCGATTTACAGCTTTTCCCTTAAAAATGAACAGCTGAAAAGTTCGAAAATGGCTAATTTTGCTGCCAGAAATGGCTGGTGAACGGCCATAGATGCCTTTAAATACTGTCAATCTGGAGAAGTACGTCATAACTTTTGAATAGTTTTATACGAGTAAGAAACCAAAACATTTATCTATTTCAATCTAATTAACTTCAGAGTTATCAAAATTCTTGATCAGCTCGTAGAAGAAAGCAACACACTCAATATGACCATCCAAAGACACTTTTTCATCAACAGCATGTGCATTGAAAACACTGTCCATTCTGTATGGGAAAAATCTATAAATATTGGAGGTTAACCCCCAGTAATACTTAGTGTCAGTGTTACCAGTTTGAGAAGCTGGGGAAACAACAACTGGAGACCCATCTGCAACATAACTATAATCTTCAAAAACGTATCTGATAGTACCACTAAGAACATTCCAAACTTCACTTCCAACAGTTTGAGTCAATGGAGCTGGTTCCAAATCTGAGACAGAACTGATGTTCAACAATCCACCTGGACCTGTTGAAATGATTTCTTCACCAAAGGCTGTGATACCAGTACCATAAATTTCAGAAACGGTTTTAGCTAGTTCAACAATGATATCCTTGATCTTAGAAACAGAATCTTCGTAACTAACACGATAATTGATCTTGATAGTGGTTTTCTCTGGCAAAGCATTGACTTTCAAACCACCATTGAAAACATCAACGGCTCTAGTGGTAGTCAACAAAGCTTCCATCAATTTATCCTGTGCTAAAGATTTAATGGCTCTCTCATTTGAATCTTTGTTGTTCAAAATGTTATGTAAATCATATCTCAATTGTTCATCCATTTCTTTGGCATTATCAGCCAAACATTGTAATTGATAAAATAATGGGTTACCATCACTCAGCTTCAAACCTAAATCGTAGTTTTCAATCAATGTAACTAAATGTGCAGCAATACCAATACCAGTATGTTTTGGTGGAACTGAAGAATGACCACCAGTAGTCAAGACATCAATAACAATATCAACATAACCTCTTTCACCAGTTGAAACAAGAGCAAATTTAGAACCATACAAGTTTTGAACCATCATTCCACCTTCATCAACTAATGCAACAAAAGACTCTTTACCATATCTTTCCTCTAAAAATGGAGCAATAGTAGCAGCACCTTTATGTCCACTGATTTCTTCATCAAAACCAAATGCTAAAACAATCGTTCTCTTTGGCTTAAAGTCATTTTTCAACATGAATTCAACAGTTTCTAATAAAGCAATTAACACAGCTTTACAATCACCAGAACCTCTTCCATATAAATATTCACCATCAAAATGACCAGCAAATGGTGGGAAAGACCATCTTCCAACTGTTTCTTCTGGAACAGGAACCACATCTTGATGAGCAGTTAATAACAGTGGTTTTAAACTTGGGTCTGAACCTTCTAAAGTGTAAACCAAACCATGAGTATTGACTTTTTCAACAGTGGTTTTCTCATAAACATTTGGGAAAGATCTTTCTAAAAATCTAGCAAATTGATAAAAGACATCCCATCTATCATCTTCATCGACTGGACCCATATCATCGAAACTCGGAGTATAAATTCTAACAGATTCTGCCCAAACAGATAAGGAAAAATTTCTGTATTCATCTGACTTAAAATACTCTGCAGATGGTAAACCAGCATCAATTGGGACAGCTTTCTCAATTATTTCACAATATGTCTCTTGTGTATGAGCCAATGGCATAGACAATTGGGAAGATAATGATGCGAAATTAACATCACAAGACTTGTAAACCAAAAAACCAACACCTAGCATCAAACCGGCCATCAATGGCGCTTTTCTGCTTTTCAAAATCTCTTTCTTTTCTTGCATTTTGGCCTCAGAACAAGATGATTCACCAAGACAAAGATTTCCAATAAGGAGAAGTGATTGAGCTC
>JAJMAV010000197.1:0-13538 GCA_030565045.1 Starmera caribaea | reverse complement strand
AATATTGGGCTGAGAAAATTGAGTCTCACACAAAATACACATAAGGCTTGAATTTTTATCTGGGGATAGTTTTTTCAAAAGCACATTAGCATTGGACTCTTGGAGTACCGCTTGTCGGTAGCGACAACGTGACTATGGGGATTGGACATTAGCTTTTTATTAATTTCTAACAATGACGGTAAGCCAAAAACATCAAAAAATTTCTTATTCTGATCCTCTGTGCCCATCAAGAAATCCTCTTCTCTAATTACTTGTGTTATGGTTCGTTTCATTGATTTGGTCATATGGATTCTGCAGAACTTCAAACTTCAAACATCAACTTTTAAGTTTTAACACTACAAACTAGATTCTTTCTTCACTATCCTACTTAAAAAATTTTCATATAAATTAAGTTCAAATGCGTTGATAAGTACGCTAAACCTGTTACCCGCACCATATGTTACACTGAAAGATACGCTAAGCAGACCAAAAAAAAAAGGTTTTACGTTGAAGAATACGCTACAGCGTAATCATCAGCGTATTTTCAAATTTTCAAAATCTTGAAAAAAGTCAATACGAGCCCCACCCTAGTCCAGACCCAGGGACCAGATTCCATGCCAAAATTGACAGAATTTCTGTTAGTCAATGCTTATAAACAATTATCTACAAAAGGAAGTTACCCTACCCAACCAACTCAAATTTACGTTAAATTATTCTTCACAATATAGCAAACTTTAGCTTGATAGAACTCGGTGCCAATTGCTCAGTAACTTGGTAGGCAGTGAGCAACAGGTAGTACAAACATATCTTCTAAGTCTTACAGTTAGATCTATTTTCGTTGTTGAGTAAATCTATAAAATATCTATTTTATGTCAAAAACTTTCAAAAAATGAGCTCTTAACTATGGTAAAAACAGCAAAAACCTAATTTATTCCAAAACCTTACCATAAAATTTTATAAAACTTCAGTCTTATAGAATTGATATACTGCGGTGCCCACTCAAGGACTATTAGGAGAATTTAACGGTTAAATTTTGAGTAATAACACAAAACATTATTTTTGCCTAACAAATTTCGAAAAAAACGCTCTTAATTATGGTAAATTCAAAGCCATTTTTCAACGCTTTTTTGTTGGAATTTCAAGAAGAGAAAGGTACCATACCATAGTTCCCGATCAGGGCTACACAGCCATGCTACTCATATGTTTTTAAAATCAAAACTCAGATCTCAAATCTACGGATATCTGCGGAATTTTCCCAAACTTTTGTTATTTTTATACTATTCTAAATCACCAAAATTTTTGAGCAGGAAATCAATGAGTACCATGGTTGGATAGCTGCTGTTTGTAGCTTTCTTCTGATGGTCTTAGACCATAAAACAGAAAACGGGAAGGCCTTCATAAAGGCGGTTGAAGTTGAAAATTTTCCCATAGTTAAGAAAAAAGAAGTGTCAAATTTGTTAGCAAAAACACCTTTTTTGAGTTTAATAAAAAACGTATCGATAGATTTTTTTTGAACTTTGCAAGGGGAAGGGGATAGTAACAGATGGTAAGCTACTACTGGCAGAGTTTGGTACAATATAATCGGCACAATCTTTTTTAAATCGCCCTCAAAGTTAGGTATTTTTATGTAAGGATTTAGTAATCAAACACGCTTAAATTTCTGGCACTTTTCACTATCAAGATTCATCATTCATCCTCACTTATTGTACTATACTTATTCTTTCGATGGACTATTGTAGTGGTTCTGCAATTAAAAAATATATATTTAGAACTACACCCCAATGCTGTCTAGCATCTCAAGCTGAAAGCCATAAGCTTGAAGCCATTTCAATTTACCCAAAATTGAGCGAAGACGAAGTCGAGCGGAAAAAGCTAGTAGTTTAATATGTAGTTAAGAGCAATTTTTTGAGAAAACTAAAAATTTTGACAAAAATTATGCCATTTTTGTTAGTAAAAGTTGACGTTTTAATGATCATCTCGATAAAAATTCCATTATATTTTTTTAAAACTTGAGTATACTATTCTATGAGCTTGGAGCTTAAAAACCATACCACTCACTAAGTTGAGAATAATTTATAAGTCTTTTGAGATCAAAAAGGAAAAAACTTAATAAAAATAGCCATTTTGAGAGACTTACCTAATGCGGATGTTTTTTTTTCTTCAGAAGATCTAACACAATTAATGTCATCAACGACTTGACTGCTACTCAAGCCAGCTAATTGCACTGGCAGTAAAACTATGATACATAAAAAGAGCAGATAGAAAGAGCTAACGTGCTTTTGTTTCTTCTAATAAGCATAATTGCATGATTGATCAATGCTGATAAAAATTCCAATGAGATTTCATGATATCCTTCAGATTAGCTTGAAGATAATTGATAATAATATTACGGATATGTCGATGATAGAAAAGATAATGATTTTCAGACTTACAATCCATCTTTAATTTTGGGGAAAAAGGTCGAATTGGAAATCAGGTATTAGTGCTACGATTACTAGAAATGAGTTGAAAATTGGATATGGTTATCAAATGATGCTAAACTCCTCGTTATTTTGTTTTCATTTTTAGTCATTCAAAGTCTAATATTTGTAGAGCAACTAGAGGTTTACCTCTCACTAAAAGTATAGATTTTAGTCTCATCAACTAATTAAAAATGGAGTGAAGACGAAGTCTGAGCGGACTAACTAGCTTTTATATATTAGTTTTAAACTTATAAAAAGATCAAATACATATTCATGATGGCTAGTTGCGCGCGCCGACTCTAGTAACCGTCATTATATAAAACTAAGTACAACTAGACCGTAGACGTGATACATATATACTCAATAATTGGTATTATTAATTGACACGTTGAAGCAAAATATAGTACTGCTGTCTACACTGTTAAAAAAGAATTCTGTAGCTGTTCTGCAGAGACAAAAATATATATTTAAAATCATTCTGAAAGCCTTTAGCTTGAAGCAGACTAACCAGTATAATGTTATTTTCAAGTTTTTGACTTTCACAATTTGACAAAAATTTTATTATAGTAAAGGACACCGCCCATTGATGCTAGAAAAATTGCATACGATACCAAAACTGTTACGCTTACCAATACTGATGCATCTAATGTGTTCATCAGCATATTTATCAGTCCAGTTAAAACATTTGCTAATAAAAATAAAACCATTCCATTAGAATTAATTGCATCTAAGCTGAGTGGTGTTTTATCGTGGTAACTATCATTTTCATTTGTGAACAAATTTTCAATCAATGCATAAACGAGTAAAAAACCCGTGTTATATGAGCAGACCCATAAAACATAAGGCAGATTTGCAAATCTTCTTGAAACGTTGTAGTCATGTAGTGTAGTAACCCATTTGAAAAGTCCAGTATAAACAAAAAACCAGATAATTAATCCTGTCAAATGAGATACACCTTTATCAGCCAAGGAGTTTTTATCTTTTAGTGGTTTCAAAAAATTCCAACTTGATCTTTTAGCTGGTAAAATGTAAAATCCAGTTGCTTGACCTGATAAAAATATGGATAAATAGCCAATTAATGATAAAATACCCTCTCTGTTACTATTGAATAAATTTGTTCTTGGAGCAAAAATCATATAACTCAAAAACCTTTGATCTTTGACAATCAACCATTCATAAGTTGAAGAAAAAATCAACGCTAGAATTGAATGAGGAATCCAATTAGTGAGAGGTTCCAAAAGAACTGATAGAGGACCAACAAGAACTAATGTTAAAAAAAAATTCCAATGAACTCCATATTCAGTGACATGTTCTTGATACTCCAACTTTTTGACAAAAAAAAATCTTAAAAGTCCCAAAATGAAAACAGACAAACTGGATTCAACGGACTTAATTAGCTTTTTAAAGTACGGTAACCTTGTGTTATTAAAACGAGCAGCTAGATAGCTTCTGGTTGAAACAATTCCTAAAGAGAAAACAAAAGATCCAACTCCCAAGTCCATTAAAGAAGTACCCCAAGTTTCAACTTTTGCAAATCTTCTGGGGAAAATTTTGAAATCAACAGCTAATATTGCTAAGCATGTAATAATGAGCATCCCCCCTCTATATGCAGTCAAATAAGATCTTTTGGGTAAGAATTGTTCAACGTCCTGTATCTTATTTTTCAAACGTTTCTTTATAATTCTTTGAGGAGATGAAATGACAAAAAGTAAAAATGAAGGTAACAGTATAGCTGCAAACAAAACCATTGGTTGTGATGAGTATAGCGTAATGGATAACAGCAAGCCAATCCAATTCAAAAAAAAATCAACTAACAAACTTGGTTTTTCCCATTTTCTTGACCGTTGGAAAATGTTTGTATACTTGTTAATGACACTCCACGAAAAATAACCAATTAAAGCTATTGAAGTGACCAGATTGATTTCATTTATAGATCCCCCAGATAATCCACTGACAAAATTTTCTTTTCTTTCTTTTAACGAGCTCATTTTGCAATGAATTTCAGAAGAAACTCTGTCGACTAGAAAAAATTAAACTTAACTGTGTATATAGATACTGTATGTACATGAAAAGAATGCTTCTCCGGGTAAACTCAAAAATTGAGATTTTTCATATTGATGTAAAGACTAAACTAAAAACTTAGAGTTATAGTACCTATGGACCTCATCTTGGTATTGCTCTCAAACACTTCAAACTACAGCAAAAAGCTGTTGAAAATCGCTGTTGAAAATTGCAATTCCTACATAGTTTAGAACGAACTTTGAAAAATCTGAAAATGTTAGCAAAAATCATATTGTCAAGTAATTTGTTAGTAGTTACTGAGTTTTCACGTTTTCTTGAATAATATATCTCAAAAAAACCTCAATATACTATCTCTTGAAGATTAGGTATGTTATTTCATGGGTCTGTAACTATAGTAACTGTACCACTCATTAAGCTAGAAAAAACGTATATGTACGTCCTTTGAGATCGAACTATAAGAAACTAACAAGAATTATCCGTTGGGAAATCACCCATTCCAGTGTTCTTTTTGAAATCTAACACAATTTATCAATTAAATCTAAACTATCCTAATTTTCAACATGATTGTGAGCAAAGCTTATTCTTGATATGGACTACTCTGATCAATGAGTCACAAGGACTAACTAGATATCAATATATATATATATATATATTTGGAATTTAGAATGACAAAAGTGATTTTATCTGTGTAAGTTTTGGTTTTCATAAACTTCATCTTCAAGAGTAAAATCAAAATCTTCGAGCGTATCACTATTGCTTCTTGTGTGAGTCTGTGATTCCAATTCAATTTCATTAGGTGTTGTGTCGTATTGATTGGAAAAATTAAAAGGGTTAGTAAATTTCGAAAACTTTATATGCTGTTGTTGTTCATGATGATTTGGATCAAAAAAAGCTTCATCGGCCCATGAAACTGATTTATTTGGATGCCTCTGTTTTCTTTTTTGTTTCAAGATTGATTGCTTACCAGATTTTTTGTTATCGTAAAAATATAAGCCAATACCAATGCCCACAAACAGTAATAAATAGACGATAAATAACAAAGGACTCTTATGTTTGGACGATAAATTTGCATTCGTATCTTCATTGTACTGATTTTCATGAGTTTCATCATCTTCGGTATCTTGATTATAATCTTTGTTATAATCATCATTTTCAGGATTTGTATCAATAGGACCTTCAAGAATTTCACTATATATTGGAGTTTTGATATAAGTTCCAGACGGTGAATCAACTATTTCAAAATTTTCAGTAAGAATGTCAAATAAACCTCTTGCTTCGAAAGGCTTGTCAAACGGGACCATATGAGAACTATTGAAAACATCAATAAAGGTTAGGTTTCTTTCATACTTAATAACACCAGCCAAAGAACTATTATACTTCCAATCAAACAAAACTGCATCTTGGGAAAATCCCTGTTCACCTCCCCATTCCAAGCGGGAAATGATATCACTTACACCACGATTGTTACAAATGATGTCTTTATCTCCACCAAAAAGCACAATTTGAATCTTATTTAAAATGACTGGTAATAAATAAAAAGCAGGTTGAGTGTTTTTGTTTCTCAGAAAAGAAGACACTTTATTGTCACACTCTCTCCAAGAAGTGATTTTGGATTTATCAATGTTTAAGTCTGCAATGACACGGTCGTTTGTGAGATATTGCACGACGTAAGGCAAGTCAGGAGGCCAATTCATCCCACAACTTGGATATGAGTCTCTTAGTCTAGTATCGTACATGTTGATGCATTGTTGGTCCTCGGAGGCTGTTTTGTTTCTTGTGTAGGACAAAATCTTGGTTAAGATATTTTCGCACTCATAAAACTCAAACCTCTCCTTTGCGTTTGGCTGGTTGATAAGATTTTGACACTGTTCCTGAGCCTTTAAAAGCTCTGGCATAAACACATCGCCAGTGTGAATGATGTCTGCTTCGAGCAAGTACGGGATAAAGCTCAAACTTTGAATATCAGGTGCAATCCAGCCGTTTCCGATAAGCAACCCTTGCAAATTAATATGAACAGGCTCATCGCGCTGAGTATTGGCGTTTTCCTGGAGGATCTTGTGGGAAATGAAGGGAATGTACTGTCCCGCGTAGCTCTCGCCTGCAATGTAGATGTTTTTGGATGCGTCCTGGGGGAATTTGTCAAAATATTTGATCAGGAATAAGTGGAAATCATCAGCCACCTCGTTCAGGTCCTTATCGTACGCAGTGGTGGTGGAGAATCCAGTTCCTCCAGGCTGGTCAACAAAAACAATGTCAGCTGCGTGGTGCCAGGAGCCCTCGTTGAGGTAAAGTGTGCTTCCATCGCTGTTCACTCTAAAAGGGCCAACTTCCATGAGAGCCCCATCCAATGAAGAGCATCCAGGGCCCCCATTCAGCCAAAAAACAAGCTTGTCTTGCTCCTGCTCCTGCTCTTGTTCTTGCTTTTGCTGTGCAAACCTCCAAAAGAAGTAGGCTGTACTGGTGGCCTCGTGGAGCTCAATGTGTCCTGCGTGCATCAAAGGTAGACTCTCAGCTGGAATGGCATCTGTCCCAAACAACGAAGAAACCTTATACGCGTCGTCTGCCAGGGAGCTAGCAATCAAAGTCAGTGTGAGCATCAAGACAAGCAGTCTGTTCATTATGTGCAAGTTACGTGTTGCCGCTGTTGCTTGTTGTTGTTGTTGATGTTGTTGTTGTTGTAAGTAACTCAGATTGTTTCACTTTGACGCTAAATCTGCTTACTTTAAATTGTTATAAAACATAATTTTGAACATATGTATGTACATTGTACAATATAACAGCTACATATCTGTCAGTGTTAGTCCGCTATACTGTGCAGTGTGCAGTGTGTCGTCTTCGCTCAGTTTGTAGGGTAACTTGTCAAAGCTCGGTAGGAGCACATCACCTTTTTTTGAATTTTAATACTGGAGTACCATGGTTGTAGAGCTCGCTGCTCTGGGTGGTAGGTTTCTTTTGGTAATACAAGTGGCTTTTGAAATTCTACCCAAGGGCCGAGAAGGCCCTCAAAATGGCGGCTGAAAGCCATCAGAATTCTCATTGGAAATTGAAAAATTCGAAAAATTTTTTGAAAATTCCGAAAAAAACGTTCCAAATTGTTAACAAAATCAGTTATTTCGCGATTTACTCAAAAGAGGCTCCCGGGTTTTTTTTATACTCTACATGGGGATACTAATAGATATGATGCTACTACTAGCAAAGTTTCTGAGATTAGAATTGTTAAAATTTTGAGTAAATTGGTTTCAAAGTTTGCTGAACTTATGTAAGTGTTTAGTAATACAATGCGCCAAAGTTTTAATTATTACATACAATTACAATAGCACTTCTTTCACATTTTATATTGGTGTATCACTGTATAATATATATGTATTACACCATTTTTAGTATGGTGTCATGGAGTTGTAGTTGACTTGTAAAGACAAGATATATATATATTTAGAATACACCCCCATTGTTCTCTAGAATACCGTGCTGAAAGCTTTGAGCTTGAAGCCAGTATTGCAAATTACCCTACAAATTGAGCGAAGATGAAGTCTGAGCGCACTAACTAGTGCTACGTATAATTTTGAGAATGAAGTTTGAGCGTGAACTTGGGACTTCAGCGCAAACAGAAAATTTTCAGCGTTGGGTTTGCCACCTGCTCCTGAGTCCTTACAACAATAACCACAACTTGTTAATTCACCTGCTCACATACTCATAGTCGCTTCTTGGACTTTGCATACTGGCCCATAATGAGCGCACCTACTGAAGACGACTCTCACCTTACAAGAATACCAATTAAGTCAATTCTTACAACTCATGAGCAGCCTGAAAGACAGGCTTCTGTCAACAGCAACACTGATTCCCAATCTTCATCCATGAACAATACACTCCCATTTATTGACAATAACGCTAACTATGGTTCCACCTTAAACAGCCTAATCAATACGAATGTCACATTCGACCCAAATGATCCGATCTTCTCAGATGAAAAGAAGTCGTATTTGGACTCTGAAAGCTCCACTCTACAGCATATCACTAGTGTGGATATATTGGCTTTGAATGCCAGTAACATGGATTATATCAACAACGAACATATACAATTACTAAAGAAAGCAAGATCCGAAAGAGTAAATGTTAAAAAAATTGCCAATCAGCTTGATGATGCCCATTTTGTCACAAAAGAGTTTTCGCTACCCAACAATAACAATAACTCACTTTCATCTATTGATCCCTTAAACTTAAGTGATAATTCAACTTTGAAATCTTTTTCACTGAAAACAAGATTATCTAAGTTGAATTTGAAAGCAAATGGTTCTAAAACTAATGACTTGATTTCAAGGAGAAAAGCTTTGAAGCCTAAAGCTATGACAGCATATAGTGGTAGTAAAAAATTGGATCATGTAGAAAGTTCAAATTCAAATTCAACTCCCAGTCGTCGTGGTAAAAAAAGAAAAAATTCCATGTCTGACAATAGTACATCCATCCAAGCTTCTAGATCCAAAATCAGTTTTTCATTGAAAAGTAAAAGTGATCATTTAGATGATCTTGATGAGGAAGAGGTCAAAATCAAAAAATTTAGTAATATAAAAAAAATCCACGTTTTACCACCAGTTAAAAAAGATGTTAATGATGAAATTGGATCTCCAGAATTCATTGATGCAGGTGTAATTGATGATTCAATGATTGATGATTTTGAGGATGCTATTTTTACTGAAGATAAAGATGAAGATTACAGAGATCGCTCAACTAAAAAAAGAAAAACTAATAATAGACGAAAACTCACAACTGGCCAAAACTCGACTGCTCACTCTGGTCTAACTTATACTGCTTTGGCTAAAGAAGTGGCTCAGAGAGAGAAGCAGGAAAAACAAGTTCAACTGAAAAAAGAACAAGAAGAAAGAACCTCTCAAAAAGAATTAAAAGCTTTAGAGAAACAATATGACAACACGTACTTCACAATTTGGAAAGATTTGTCCAGAAAAGATGCTCCAAAAATCCATAGAATTGTTCAACAATCCAATCAAACTAAATTAATTAACTTGAAAAAAACTGCAATCTTATGTTCAAGAGAATCCAAAAGATGGCAAGTTCGTACAAACAAAAACTTGAAAGATCTTCAAACCAAAGCAAGAAGAGGTATGAGAGAAATGTTTAATTTTTGGAAGCGTAATGAAAGAGAAGAAAAAGAGTTGAAACGAAAAATAGAGAAAGAAGCTTTAGATAAAGCTAGAAAAGAAGAGGAAGACAGGGAGAGTAGAAGACAAGCAAGAAAATTGAATTTTTTGATCACTCAAACAGAGTTGTACTCACATTTTATTGGTAAAAAAATTAAAACTGATGCAAGTGAAGGTAATATGGGCACTCAAGTCAATAGTATGATTAACATTGATATTAATAAGGAGGTGGAAGTTCCAATCAATGCAAAAAAAACAGACATTAACCTGATTGATTTTGATTCCGATAATGAAGAAGAACTACAGAAAGCCGCTGCTGCCAATGCTCAAAGTGCTTTACAAGAAGCTCAAGAACGTGCAAAAAAATTTAACATCAATGCTAATGAGAACAATGTTATTTCTTCAAATAATGAACTAAAACAAGTTTCGATAGATGATGATGATTTGAATTTTCAAAATCCGACCTCTTTAGGTGATATAACTATTACTCAACCAAAATTATTAAATTGTACTTTGAAAGAATATCAAGTTAAAGGTTTGAACTGGTTAGCCAACTTATATGATCAAGGTATTAATGGTATTTTAGCTGATGAGATGGGTCTAGGTAAAACTGTTCAATCAATTTCAGTTTTGGCTTATTTAGCAGAAACTCATAATATTTGGGGTCCATTCTTAGTTGTTTCTCCATCTTCAACATTACACAATTGGCAACAAGAAATTTCAAAATTTGTTCCTGATTTTAAGGTTTTACCCTATTGGGGTAATTCGAAAGATCGCAAAGTTTTAAGAAAATTTTGGGATAGAAAACAAGTCACGTATACAAAAGATTCTCCGTTCCATGTTTTGGTGACTTCTTATCAGTTGATTGTTCAAGATATTCAGTATTTTCAAAGAATCAAATGGCAATATATGATTCTTGACGAAGCTCAAGCCATAAAATCATCACAATCTTCGAGATGGAAATCGTTATTGGGATTGCAATGTCGTAATAGATTGTTGTTAACTGGTACTCCTATTCAAAACTCTATGCAAGAGTTATGGGCTTTATTACATTTCATTATGCCTTCTTTATTTGATAACCATGAAGAATTTAGTGATTGGTTTTCAAAAGATATTGAAAGTCATGCTCAGTCAAATACTCAATTAAATGAACAACAATTACGTCGATTGCATGTCATTTTAAAGCCCTTCATGTTACGTCGAATCAAAAAGAATGTTCAATCTGAATTGGGTGATAAAATTGAAATTGATTTGTACTGTAATTTAACAAATAGGCAAAAGAAATTATACAAAATTTTAAGATCACAAATATCTTTGTATGATTTGATTGAAAAAGCAACAACTGGTTCAGATGAAAGTAATCAATCGTTGATTAACTTGGTTATGCAATTTAGAAAAGTTTGTAATCATCCTGATTTATTTGAAAGATATGATATTCAAACTGCTTTTTCATTTGCCAAATACGCTGAAACTGGATCATTTGCAAGAGAGTCAGGTATTCTTGATTATCAATACTCTACCAGAAATCCAATTGAATATAATTTACCAAGGTTGATTTACAAAGAGCTATTAACACCAAACGAGAATAATTCAAGCGCTTCAAATGATAAAGTTTTGAATCACTTGTTGAATATTTGGAATCCAAATTATATTTCAGAAAACAATGCAAACGATGATGCATTTACTTGGTTGAAGTTTGTTGATAAGTCACCAGGGGAGGTATCAGTTATTTTTCGAAGAAATCTAATCGAAAGAGCAATAGATTTGAGAACTTATAAAAAAACAGTGAATGAGTTTGAGGATAATGAAAGAAAAAACTTGTTATTGTTTGATAATTTCAAATGTCAAATAGTCAACTTGAATTTCAAGAGAATTCAGCAAGATATTTTTGAGGAAATGTACCTAAATATTCAAGAATCTTATGCGCCAAATATAGCACAAGCGCCACCCATTGAAATAAACTGTTCATCCAAATCTTTTATTAACGACAAAAACAACGAGTTGTTCAATCCCAAAATTCGACAAGCATTAAGTCCGTTATCATTGGACACTCAACTGCAATTAATGGATAATAAAACTCCAATTGATCAATTCCCAAAATCTGAAATGCTTCCACCACCTTTGAGTAGAAAGTCAGGTTATTCTACCATCAGAATGCCTTCTATGGATCGTTTTATAAGTGATTCAGCTAAATTAGCAAGATTAGATGAACTGTTAGTTGATTTGAAGAAAAATGATCATAGAGTTTTAATTTATTTTCAAATGACCAAAATGATGGATCTTATGGAGGAGTATTTAACTTATAGACAATATAAATTCATTAGATTGGATGGTTCATCAAAATTAGATGACCGTCGAGATTTAGTTACCGATTGGCAAACAAAACCTGACATCTTCATATTTTTGTTATCAACAAGAGCTGGTGGTTTAGGTATCAATTTAACTGCTGCTGATACTGTTATATTTTATGATTCTGATTGGAATCCAACTATAGACTCTCAGGCCATGGATAGAGCTCATAGGTTGGGTCAAACACGCCAAGTTACTGTTTATAGATTATTAGTCCGTGGAACAATTGAAGAAAGGATGAGAGATCGTGCAAAGCAAAAAGAACATGTTCAACAAGTTGTTATGGAAGGTAAAGGCACTTCACAAGATGGAGCTGCTGCTGGATTCCAGAAACCAACAAGAGAGGTTGCATTTTGGTTATTGGATGATCAAGAAGCCGCTGATGCTGTGTTGAAGGGTAAGAAAATTGAGGAAGAGAGATTAGCTAAAAGAAAAGCAAATGAAGCGAAAAGGAAAAGTAAGAAATTAAATATATTACCTACAAAATCTGGTAGTAATGGAGACACGTGTTATCAAGATGAAGCTGAATTCAAAGACGCTGTATAAATTTGTATAAATACAGTATGGGATAAATGCTTGCTGCTATGATTTTTGTATCTTATTTTTATTCACGTTTATTTCGTCGTATAATATTATATTGGTCAGAAAAGTTCTGATTCTAATGTTATAAAAATATGTCACGTACCAAAGACAAGAATTGATTCTCGCAGAAAACTAATAATTATATTTCTTTTTGTCGATGGTTGGTAGGGGCACATCACCTTTTTTCGAATTGTAATACGTGAGTACCATGGTTGTAGAGGTCTGGGTGGTACCTTTCTTTTGGTAGTAGTGGCTTCCTAGAATTCCCTTGGGAAGGTCTTCAAAATGGCGGCTGAAAATCGCGTTTTTCCCATAGTTAAGAAATTTTTTTGAAAATTTCGAAAAAAAATGTGCCAAATTTGTTAGGCAAAATCAGCTAAATTGAGATTTACTCAAAATTGGCCCGACAACTTTTTTTTATACTCTACAAGGAGATAGTAATTAGTATGATGCTACTACCGTCAAAGTTTGGGACAATATAATGGGCACAATCTTTTTTAAATCGCCCTCAAAGTTTAGTATTTTTATGTAAGAATTTAGTAATCAGACATGCCTAAATTTTTGGCACTGCTTCACTAACTTTCAAGATTCACTTATTTACTATACTTACTCTTTAATTGAATTGTTGTGGCTGTTCTGTATTTGAAATATATATATTTAGAATGAACCCCCAATGCTGTCTAGCATTTCATGCTGAAAGCCTTTAGCTTGAAGCCATTTCAATTTACCCTACGAGCGAAGACGAAGTTGAGCGAATTAAAAAGCTAGTAGTTTAATATTGTTTAAATACTAACTTATAAGTAAGCTACTACATTGTATAACTTTTGATACGAAAAACTAATTGAATTAACTATGGATTTCGATTAGATTTTTAGCTTAGTATAATCTGTGAGATGGACCCATAGAAGATTTGATAACTAAAGAACCAACGTTTTGCCAGTTTTTCTTTAATAAAGAAACTAAAAAGTTGACAGACATAACAATTTGGTTA
>JAJMAV010000196.1:0-13548 GCA_030565045.1 Starmera caribaea | reverse complement strand
TTCTTTCAGAGATTAACAAATTCTAGATACTTCTATACCATTCACTTTCACCAATCAGCGGATTAGGCTATTGGCTTCCATGAACTTCTGCGGATTAGGCTTGTGTATAGATGATAACTAGAAATTGCAATTCTACCAATTTGCTAGATCGTAGAATCTGAACACTTTTACAAGTTGATCAGGCTTGGAAAACGTCAGAAACGACACTCAACTCCCGAGTTAGCAGTGAACACTAAAAATCAAAATTTTGACTTTTCTCCAGTCAGACTCATTACTGATCTAATTACCAATTATAATGACAAAGCCATCACAATCATATTTAATATTAAGATTCAAAACTAACTGATCAGATTTTGGGTTAAAATTTGAATCTTATATGGGTCTTCAAGCTTATCTTGATCTGCTGCAAAAGTTATGATGACTCGAGCTAGAAACTTTGTGTAGTATGTACACTGTAGAGCCATACTAGCAATTAACACATAGATAAACACATACTTATCAAAGAATGGACTGTTCACTTGAGAATCGAACTAGCGGAGATTTTGCTTGTTGAGAGTCTTTAAATCTAATTTGATTTGTTAAGTATTGAATAACATAAAGCAAGAGAGAAAACTCTAAATGATTGTCTTAGAAAGCCCGGTAGTCATCTACCACCAATTTGCTGGTCTTTCCACTGGCTTTTAAAAAAATTTAAAACAGTTTAAACTGTTTGAACGTCTGGTCAAAATTATATGGGAATTTGTTGCATTTTCCAACGTTTTTTATAAGATTTTATGAGATTTTTTTGGAATCATCCAGCAGTTTGGGGACTAGATCGATGAGCAACAATGCAGTGACTAGAAGATGCTAAATTAGTGATTTTTTTTTACGAGTCCAAAGGTTCAAACTTCAGCTTCAGCGGTTTATTTAGTAAGAAAAATTAAGTTTCGAGGGTGATGGTCGGAATTCACTCATTTATAAATTAATATTTGTGTCACATTTGGATTAACTGAAATGAACGCGTTTGATTCAACTTTAGAAGCACTTTAATGATTGATGGGTAATAATGAATCAGAATAATAAGCAGCTAGTGCAGCCACAGACCTCAAAACAAGCACAACAAGAGCCCGATTTCCAAACAGATCCAGATGTTCAACTAATCTTGGACACGATTCCCGATCTTGATATCCACAAACCAACAAGATTCCAAAAATTCATCAATGGTTATACTTTCAAAGAGCAAAAGCTTGCAAAACCAAATAAACTAAAACCAAAAGATATAGAAGATTTTTTAGAACATGAATTACCAAAACATTTAAAAGCATTCAAATGTTATTTATTTTACAAAGAATTTTACCATGATGTTGTTGACCATATTTCATTTGAAGCTCCATGGATGGTTCCAATTTTTACTACGTTTTGCAATATCCTACTTTTGGGTCATAAAACCATTATTGGTGGGTTTTATTTTCTTGTGGGAATTTGTCGGTTTTTCAGAGATTGTTTGATATTTGTTAAATCAGAAATTATTACAATTTTATTACAAATGAAGATATTTATCACTCCATATATTGATAAAACAGTTGCTTATTGTGATGAGAATCCATATACTTCACCTCATTTCATGAAAGTCAAACAATTTATTCGATTTGTAAAAAAACATTATAATAAATCAGTTGAATCTTTGAATAAATTTATAGAAAAAAGCCAGGAATCAATAGAATTTTTGAGTTTCATGACAGAATTACTTGTTTTCATCACAGTAATTGGACTTTTTTTCTGGGTAATTTGGTATTTTATTCATCCTCCAGATCCAGAATTATATGAAAAAGGTGATTTGATATTTCTTTGCAAAAAACACGGGTTTGACGTATATTATTTTGTCATGATTACAATGTTGCTTTATGAATGTGTTGATGAGGTATTTTAGCTATATAAGAAACTCAATACACTTGCATTCAATTTTGTAGTTTATCTTGAAATGAAAAGAAAGATTATTCAAGTTCCGAGGGCACACCGGATGTCATTTTCTCAATTTATAGTACAAAAGGCCGTGTCACTTGAATAATTTCAATCTTTAAAAGGTTTGCAACACACTGTTTGGTTGATTGAATGCTTTGAGTAATTGGCTTTAGTATGCAACAAAAATTGAGTTGTCGTTGAGCAACCAATAAGAATAACATCTTTTTTCTTCAGTTTGGATAGAATTGACGCGTTTGATTTCAAGATTTGATTAATTGATATCATGAACACCATTCTACAAATACTTTATCAACATCATTTGAGAGTTGTTTATTAATATCAACAGAAATATCTGCCTCATAGACATTTACTGCTATTCATCTCATACCAGCATTTGCATTTACCATTGTCAAGCTTTGTTTTAAATTTTCTTCAAAATCATTATAATGATGGAAAACATTTTAGATTGCATTGCTTTCACATTGATAATTTTTGATGAAGATTTTGAAAAATGGTTTCTTATAACAGTTAATAGCAACTCATAGTACAGTGCATTTTATTTCAATAGATTCAAAAATTTCACTCAAATTTCAGGATATTATTCATTCAAAGTTATTTATATTTCCGCAATTTAAACATAGGCATAAATTTTTAAACATTTTTTTTAGTTTTCATAATGAGGAAAATTGTTGTTATTATTGTTTGGAAGATTTATTGTTGTATTGTTATGGATTATATCGAAATTCCAGAAGCTGAAATCATAGAAATAGAAGAAAATATTGCTTGGAAAATACGTGTTTTTTGTTCAATACGCATTTATTTTCTTCCTATTTCAGTTGCTCACGTATTGATGATGCTTGTGCTGGACGCTATCTATAATTCTGCTATTTAATTAGTGATCTTATGTATTGGTTGATTAATTGCAGTTGTTTCATTCAATTGTGAATTTAACTATCAAACAAGTCACATGACTAGTCACATGATTAACAAATAGATAAAACAATATTAAGATAATTCAGCTACATGAATCTACATTGAACAACATAAGAAAACATTAGTCTGCATTAACAGTGTCCAAAACAGTAAAAACAACATCACCTGATCTATCACGTGCTGCGGCTAAATAATTTTTTTTTTTTTTTTTTTTTTTTTTTAGTGCAAAAAAAATGGCAGCAAATTCCGGGATCTCCAGATAAAAAACAACGGAATTACCAGAATTTAATCGCTTATCACCATTTTGCTGGAGCAATTTTGAATTTACATACATAATCGATTTTTCTAGTGTGTGTTTATCGTATAAAACGTCAAACTGATATAAAACAATAATGCAGGACCCTTTGCACCCTTTTTTTTTTATTCTTTTCTGATTGACAAACAAACAAAGTAATAATGGAAGAAAAGGATCGAGTTACTGAGTTGGAAACTAAAGACAAGAAAAAAGTGTTTGAATTCGATACCGAAGATTTCCCTGAAGGTGGTTATGGTTATATGGTTATGCTTGCAGAATGGTTGATCATGGCATGCTCATTTGGTATGATTAACTCGTATGGTGTTTATCAAACTTACTATACAGAGGAAAAATACACTACGGAATCATCATTCAGAATCTCATTAATTGGTTCATTACAAGTTTTCTGTATTTATTTCTTTTCAATTTTCACTGTGACTTTAATTCATTATTTGGGACCACAAATCACAGTGGCAATTGGTATTGTCATTCAAATTTTTGGGTATATGATGATCTCTATAACAAATTCCATTTGGCAATTATTTTTAGCTCAAGGTTTAGTTGTTGGATTTGGTGCTTCATTAATTTATTCTCCTGGTATGATTGTGTTATTACAATATTTCAAGAAGAAGCGTGCTTTTGCATTGGGTTTCACTTCTGCTGGTAGTTGTCTTGCAGGTGTTTATTTCCCAATTGCCATTAGAAGATTGTTCAACGAGGTTGGATTCGGTTGGACCAATAGAATTATTGGATTCATTTATTGTGCCACTGGTGTTGTTATGGTCTTGGGGATGAGACCAAGATTGAGCTTGAAATATGATTTCGAAAAATATGGGAAAGTTAATAATCCATTCATGTTACATTTTGATGTCTTAAAGGACAAGAAATATTTGATCTTGGTGTTTGGTAATTTCTTAGGGTTTTTTGGTTTATTCCCTGGTTTATTCTACACTGACTTGTATGCTTATAGATTACAAGCCAAGCTAGGCAAATCATTAATGGAACCTCAATACTTCTTGTCAATTTTAAACGCATGTTCAGCTTTTGGAAGAGTTATTCCTGCAGTTGCTGGTGATAAATTTGGTAGAATGAATATGTTATTCCCATTCTTAACATTAGCAGGAGTTTTCCCCTTTGCATTATGGCTAACAGCAACAGATTCAGCAGTTGTATTCTTGATGTTTTGTATCACTTGGGGTTTCTGTTCAGGTGTTTTCATTTCATTATACCCAGCTTTAGTGACACAATTACATGGGATTGAGAATAATCAAAGTAGAATGTCAATTTTCTTCACAATTGGATCAATAAGTGCATTATTTGGTCCGATTATTTGTGGGTCTTTCATTCCTCAAACTGGTGGTACTAATGGTTCAAAAGCAGAGTCGGATATTTCTGGGTTTAATAAAGTTGCAATTTTCACTGGTGTGATGTTATTGGCATCAGCGGCAGTGGAATGGGGATTGAGAATGATGTACACCAAGAAGTTGACTGATAGGATATAATCATCATTCCTGTTCTATTCTACAATTGCTTTATTCATTTTTTCTTTTTGCTGCTTAATATTATTCTATTCATCATTTCATTAATGAGTTCAAGTTATGAGAAACGACTGTACATATCTCTATTTAATCTTAAATATTCTATTAAATCAACTGTAGACTCTTTTCACATACAGCTTAGTTCATTCGAAATTCCGATTTATTCAATGATTACTTAACTGTTGAAGTTGTAGTAAAATTATCAACAGAAATGACAAAACGTGCACATTGTTTCAATTTCCACCACTTTAAAAACAAGTATTTATGAACAGCACGTTATTTCCTCAAATAGAAAGACTCATTCCCCCCACTAAGATCCACTCAACTTTGTCCAATGATCAATCGGGAAACATGATGAATTTTGGTTCTTTGAAACTCCAACCGTTGGATGAAATCTTTTAATAAATTGCAAAAATTGATGAAAGAAGGGAAAAACGATGAGATTTGATGTGTTAAAGAACGTTTTCCCATTGTTTCTTGAATGAAATGAACAGTCGACGGATCATCTTCAACTTCGGTGGAGGACCGAGGTCTTTTCTTCTTCAAAATTATGTATTAATGGGCTTTAGTTCAATTATAAATTGACACAGAATCCCTTCATCTCTGTTCCAGTTGAACAGTTCAGAGCTCTATATATTAAACTACTACAAAAAAAGATGCTTCCAATCACTGCATTGCTTTCAATTGCCACTGCTGTCACTGCAGCTTCAGTTTCATTAAACCAGAAGTCCACTGATCAATATGATATTTTACGTTACAATGGTGCTACAGGTCCATACGTCCAACATCGTGGATTCGGTATCTCCACAGAGACACCACCAAACTGTGAAGTTTCTCAAGTTCATCTTTTCATGAGACATGGTGAAAGATATCCAACTAAAGGAACTGGTAAATCCGAAAAAGCTTTATTTGATAGATTGAAAAATGCTAATGTTACTGAGTATAAAGGCCCATTAGCGTTCATTGAAGATTATGAATGGTTTGTTGCTGATGGGAAATATGAATTCGAGACTTTTAAAGGTAAATACTCAGGTTTAGCTGATGCTTATAATTTTGGTGCTGATTTAAGATCCAAATATTCACATTTATATTATGGTGATGAGTACCCAGTTTTCACCTCGGGCCAACAACGTGTTGTTGACACTGCTAAATCATTTGCTGATGGGTTCTTCAACGAAGATCCTTATCAATTAGTTGTCATCCCAGAAAATAAAACTAGAGGTGCAAACACTTTAACTTCTCATGATGCATGTGTTAATTACGATGGTGATGTTAATGATGACATTATTAACTCATTTGATGCTAGTTACCTAAATGCAACCGCGGCAAGATTGAACAAAGCATCTCCAGGTTTCAATATCACCGATGATGATGTTTATAATATGATGGGTTATTGTGGATTTGAATTGAACGTTCGTGGTGAATCCAAATTCTGTGATATTTTTACTCTTGATGAATGGTTACAATTTGGTTATTCCAAAGACATTGACTACTACTATAGAAACGGTCCAGGTTCAAATACATCTGTTGCTCTTGGATCACTTTATGTGAACAACACTATTAGATTGATGGAAGATGAAACTTATCCTTACAACTTGACTTTCTCATTCTCTCACGATAATGACCTGTTGGTGTTTGTTAGTGCTTTGGGATTATTTGATGATGCTTTACCAGTTGATTACATTGATTTCCATAACGAGTTTCATTGTTCAGAAATTGTGCCAATGGGTGGTAGAATGATTCATGAAAAATTGACTTGTCAAGCTAAGAACTCTACTGAAGAATACGTTAGAATTGTGTTGAATGATGCTGTGATTCCAATACCAGGTTGTCAAGACGGTCCAGGATTCAGTTGTTCTTTGGATGGTTACAAGGATAATTTTGAACATATGTTGAATGGTCAAAACTATATTGAAGTCTGTGGTGTTAATGCTAGTTATCCACAAGAAAGTACTTTCTACTGGGACTTCAACTCCACTTCTGTTACTAATTAGACAGGGTGGCTTTTTTAGTGGTTCAAGTTTATAAACTCTTAGATGATTTTTTGGTTCAACTTGTTCAATTCTTGATGATATTGAATTAAATGAAAAAAAAAATTCACGCTTGTTGAGTAAAAAAAAAACAACACAATTGGTGTGCTGATACCTCACTACTTCTAATCACTTCGTTAGTTGTATAGTTATAAATTTTGTATTATTGATTAATAGATTTATATTTTGCTTAAAAGTAGGAATATTTCAACGGGGAAAAAACCTACAGCACTTCAAATTTCTAGTAAACCACTGCAATGGAGTCATAAGTGTCAAATTGCTTCAACAAAAGACAGAAATCTCATCTTGTTATTCAAAATTCTCATCAATTTTCCTATGTGATAAAAAAAAAACACACCTCAAAAAAAAAACTCACTCTAATTTCAATCCATAATTTAACAACACACGACGAAACAAAAAAAAATGCTCTCTTCAATCGACCCACCAATCGATTTCCCTTCACAGAAAAAACTGTACAACAATTCCACGAACTGGCTGATCATCTCAGGAATTCTCAGCTTTTTAATCGGTTTCAACACTCAAAATCTACAATATTTATTGATTTCATACGCAATTTTCGTGTCAATTATTCTTGCTGTTGTGGTGCCTTCATATCCTTCATACAGAAAACAGTCGTTGCAATGGTACGAACCTGTCTCTGTTGCTCTATAAACCCCTTGTCATCACCTCCTGTTGCTTTCCCTCTTTTTCAATCACCGAAAAAAAATTCAAATTAATTAATAAACGAACTCACATTTAAATTGCAATAACAGCAGAAAACGTAGCAAGAATGTTCTTAGGAATTGACCTTTCCACACAGCAATTGAAGCTTACGCTGGGTAAAACATACACTTTGAATTTTGATTCATTGAGATTTGGTACGAAGAATGGTGTGTTTCAAGATGGTTCACGAGTGTTTGCACCGGTACGAATGTATCTAATGGCCATTGATAAACTGTTACAAACGATGGTGGATGATGGTGTTGATTTCCAAAAAGTGGAAGGGATCAGTGGTGGTGTCCAACAGCATGCTTTGGTGGGTTATAATGAACGGATTGAAGAATGTTTGAAGCAACTGCATTCATCAGATCTGCTAAATTTAGATTCGTTGAATGATGGCTTCACATTGAAAGATGCTACGAGTTGGCAAGATTCTTCCACTAAAACTGAGGTTGAGGAATTAGAGCAATTGGTTGGTGTTGATAAATTGGTTGAAATTAGTGGTTCAAGAGGGTATTTGAGATTTAGTAATGGTCAGATCCGTAAATTAAAGAAGCTAGATCCAGTGAAATATGAACAAGTTTATAAATTTGGCTTGGTGTCAAGCTTGTTGACTTCTATATTTACCGGGAAACTATGTGGCATTGACGAAGGGGATGTCTGTGGAATGAATTTATATGACATTAAGGAAAGAAATTGGAATGATGAGTTGGTAAGTGTTGCTGCTTGTGTTCACTCAAATGAGGAACCTGATGAGGATAAAAGACAAAAAGAAATTGCCAAATTGAAGTTTAAACTAGGTGAAATCATCCCAATCGAGAATCAGTCAGTGGGAACCATTTCCCAATATTTTGTCTCCAAATACAATTTCAATCCAAATTGTCAAATCATTTCATTTACTGGTGATAACCCATCAACAATCTTATCGTTACCATTATTTAAAAACGATGTTCTTATTAGTTTAGGAACAAGCACCACCGTCCTTTTAGTGACAAATGAATATAAACCAAATAAAAATTACAATACATTTCGTCATCCATGTGATCCAAATTTATACATGATTATGCTATGTTATTGCAATGGTGCACTACCAAGACACATTATTAAAGATCAGCTAAGTGCCACAGATAAGAATGACTGGACTGATTTTAATAAAGTGTTGGATAATCAAGTTTTCAACAATAAAATTGGTTGTTATTTTGAGAAAAACGAAATCATCCCTATGGCAAAACCTCAATTTTTACGTGGTGAGTATGTCAACGATGAATTGAAAATTGTGGACAATTTCACTAGAGAGGAAGATGTTCAAGCAATTGTTGCGAGTCAAGCATTAAGTTGTAAATTAAGAATCTCATCAAGTTTATCATCCACGTCACAGGATGTTTTCCACCTACCCTTTGATCTAACCGTTGATGACTCAACAGTAACATCATTACAATTAAGTCAAAGACCAAACAAGTGTATCTTTGTGGGTGGAGGTTCAAATAATGAATCAATAATCAAGAAATTTGGTGAGATTTTTGGCTCCACGAAGAACTATAAATTTGATAATTCAAATGCTTGTGCTATGGGTGGTTTATATAAAGCATGGTTTGGTGTTCAATCAAAATATTCAAAATTCAATGATTTTATTGAAAATGAATTTGATGGGAGATTAATTGAATTTGATGTTGCTGATAATTTTGAGATCTATAAAAATGGATTCATTGGACTATCTTTATTAGAAAAACATCTACAATAATACTTCATTTGCGTCTATTGTGTGTGTGTGTGTGTATCTAGAATGAAACATCTTTCCCACTGGCAAAACTAAATAATAAAAAGAAATTTAATCCTGAAATTAATAACCAGATTATTATCGCAGCGATATTTGTCAATCTGCTATTACTCATATCTTTATAAACAGGTAAGTTAACTTGTTGCTCTCCTTCTTCTTCCGAGTTCAAGTTTTCTAACTCAATATTTTCCATTTCATCCCTATTTATATTAATTTTCATAATTTCCTTATTACTTGTAAAATAAATAAGAGGAGCCGAGACAAATGGCAATAATAATGACAATATCACTTGAGATGCATTCAATGCTCCACTTAATCCTTCTCTTCCGGCAACAAGCACTAATACCAGACATGGAGTTATAGCCACAGTTCTTGTAACCAATCTTCTAATAGTTGGAGGTAATGTCCATTGTAAAAACCCCTCCGATACCATTTGACCCGCCAAAGTACAAACGATACCAGCACTTTGACCTGAGAACAGCAACGCGAGAACAAAAATCAACCCAGCAAATTTATTCAAGTGAGTTGAAAGTAAATTGAAAATTGAAAATAAATCTGTGTTTTTTTCATTTTGTAATGTTGAACCAGCAACAATCAAAATTGCAGAGTTGACAAACAGTGCCACTGTGAACAATGACACTATAAGTTCCACTATAGTATAAGTCATTGTATCATCAATAGCTTCAATAGAAGGTTTATAATTCAAATGATTTTCATCAGTTTGTTTATAAAACCCATTTTTAACATCAAATTCTCTTAATCTTGCCTGCACCAAACCTGAACCCAAATACAGCGAGTGTGGCATCACAGTGGCCCCCAAGATCGCCAATGACAAGTATAACCCATCATCAACAAATAATATTTTGGAAGGTATGAATCCAATCATAACTTCTTTATAATCAACATCAATTGATGCCAACTCAACGACAAAGCAAATCACCGTTAGCACAACAAGTACACTAACAAACATTTCAAACAACCGTACCACTTTCATTTCTCCGCCTGGTTTATAACACATCAACACCACCAAGACATCAATTATAGTTAATATAACACCAACGATCAATGGCAATCCAAACAAAATATTTAACGCAATAGCAGTACCAATGACTTCAGCTAAATCTGTAGCAATGATTGCCACTTCGGCAAGAACATAGACTGTTAAATTAACTCTCCAACTCAAATGTTTTTTACAATTTTGAGCTAGATCTAAACCCGTTACAGCACCTAATTTCGCGGCCAATGTTTGTAAGAAAGCCGCTAGGATGTTTGACAGAAGTACTGCTGCCAACAATGAATACTTATGACTTGAACCTGCTGCCACTGCTGTAGAGTAATTTCCTGGATCCATATATGAAACAGAAACCATTAGACCCGGGCCAATGAATTTGATGTATTTGAGTAGTGCTGATTTGACTGTGTTGTAATGACTGGGTGGTGTGTGTAGTACTTGGTGGTCGTCTAGTGGATGGTTCGTATTATTATTATTTAGGTCATCGTTGTTGTTGTTATTATTCGGTGAATTCAAAAACGTGTAATTTATTTCTTCATCTTGCGAATAGCGCTTTGGAGCCAGTTTCTTCGGCAATTCACGTGAGATATTAGCAAAATTCATCTTCTGGACAGTGTTATGAAGTGGAATGAGCAGCTATTCGAGTTTCTTTTCCGTGTTTTTAAGACAAAATTTCGTTGGTTGTTGTTCAAATTTTGATGTTTTTTTTTTTTTTTTTAATTCTTCAAATAAAATATTTTGGAGAATGTGTGAAATTTTTCAATTCGGGAGAAAAAGGATGCGTTGATAGAGAGGAATTCAGAAAGAAGTGAGTTAAATGGATGGTACCATCCTTTAGAGAATGGAATCACGGTTCTAATGAACTTAGTTACATAAATTTATCTTGCCAAATGACCGAGTTATCAAACGAATTTTGTATAAATATTTTTTTACTAGTTCTATTTCAAAGAAGCTTCAATGGCCTCGACTAAAGGCTTCAAAAAATCTTTCTTGTTAGGCACCATGTGTCCACCTTCGTGTTCAAACACTTGGACCATGTCAGCAGGGTACAAATTGGCCAAATATTTGGAACGAACACATGGAACAGCATTGTCATTTAAACCATAGACGACCAAGTTCTTAGTTTTGTAAGCTTCGTTGGTGATTGGAGGTGTAAAATGATGCTTGTATTTAGCAGTGATCACTAATTCACCGTCTTTAGCATTTGGGTCAGTAGTAGCAGTAGTAGTAGTAGCTGGTTCAGTGAATGTATAACCACTAAAAGTCAAAGCAAATTTGAAATAAGGCTGGTCATATTCATCCACGGTGTTTGCCATCACTGTAGCCAAAGCAGCACCTTGACTGAACCCAATGATACCATCATAAGGACCATTTTCTTTTAAATGTTGAACAACGGTATTAATACCAGCTTGAATATCCAATTTACTTGAAGTATCATCATGGAAAAACCAAGCTTTGTTCACTTGAGCAGCAACTATCTCTTCCCATTTAGCATCCTCAATTTCAAATGGTAAATCAGCCTGGGAAAGTTCGATTGGTCCATCGATGTAATCTAGTTGATAGTTCAATTTCTTTAAAAGTTTACGAAGACCGGAAGATTTCTCACTAAAGACTTTTGCGTTTTGTAAGAAACCGTGAAGACACAGTATTTTAGCAGCAGACATTTTTTGTTTCTTTCCTTGTACAGTGGGAAGTTGTATGAAGAAGAAGAAGAAGAAGAAGAATAAAGATTCAAGTTTTTATTGTCATTTCTAAAATCCGACTGAAAATTTGATTGAAATTTTTTGAAACAGATGGAAAACTTGAAATTAAGGCAGTTTATAGAAAGGATGAAGAAATAAAAGTAATTGGAATGGAAAGCAGGTGATTCTTAGATTGTAATGAGACTTTAAACTACAAAAAATCTCCATGTGGAAGAAAAGTTGGTTTTTGCTACTACGACGAAAAATTTGTGTGTGAAGTGTTAACTAGTGAAACAAAAATAGTGATAGAAGCCATCAAGATTACCGTACTGCAACAAAATCACCTGCTTGATCAGAGTTTGGGGATTGACGATCATCACGAAAAGTGGTATTATATAAAATGTCGAAAACCATATTTGTACCAAATGGATCATAATACCTGACTGTGGAAATAACTTCACCTATATCTCTTTTTGATTTAACTTCATCACTAGTGAAAAAATCAAACCCCATATATAAGAACGCTTCAAGTTCTGCCATTAAAGCTGAATTTGTGAATAAATACGATAATTTTTCACTTTTATGATTTGATGATTGTAAACCTAAAATTAGTAAAGAGACACGTTTGGAACCAGTTATGGACATCATGGAATTAGAGCTAGCCGGGCTGCAAAATGAATCAAAAGTATAGTATCTGTATTTAGTGGTATCCAGTATTCGATTCTCCATCAATTTTTTGAATTTATAATATTCTTTTGGTTGTTCAAAATCTTTACCAATAGTTGTCTCGAAGACTTTAGAACCAGATGACGAAACAGGTGGAGGAGGGTTTTCAATTTTGATCTTAACAAATGTTTTCAATTCAATTAAAGTTTTGAATATATCAGTATCAGGTATCAACATTTTTGACAACACAACATTGACAGTTGTATCGATGCTATAAATATTCCCATGCTGATCTTTATCAATATCAGTTCTATTTTTACCAGCAAAAAGAGGAGTTAGATCAATATCGTTTTTATTGTAACGAAGACCCGTGAGATCATTTTCTATCAAGATAGTAGACTCAAATTTCATTGTTCTTTCATGTGCTGGAAAGTCAGACATTGGTTGATGGACTGTGATGATTGCTGGATTTGAATAAATTGAGTATCTTAACCTTGGCTGGTCAATTCTCGTGTATCCTGGTAATGTGGTTGAAGGTTGATCACCACCAAACAGAAAACTCCATAGACCCATATTAATTTGATTAGTGATGAAATTTCTCGTAGTTTTATAATAAGTGAATTTGAAAAGTCCTTATCGACCTTTTTATATTCGAATCATGATCATGAACATTATTTTATCGATTGAAATCAAATTAATGGTATCCAAAAACAGCAAAAGTGACCCAAAATGATCACATTGTAAACTTTAAAGACTAAGGTTGGCAAGAATTTACATGGGTAATAATTAAATATAAATTAAAAGATATAAAAAGATAAACTTAATCAATCACAATAATAATAATGAGAATAATTGATAATCAAAACATGATATAGAACGGACAGCCAATTAAGAGAAGAAAATTACTGGATGCAAATTTTGAACTGGGAGTTGTTTACACATATCTTCATTCAT
>JAJMAV010000195.1:0-13559 GCA_030565045.1 Starmera caribaea | reverse complement strand
AAGTTTAAATTTGATCAAGTTAGACCTAAAAAGGATGCGGAAGGTTTAGTTGATGCTTTTGATAATGAAGTTGGTGGTGATCATGGTGTGGCAATGGGTCGTTATATTGCTAAGTGTTATCCTGGTGGGCTGGATGTGTGTCCGATGGGACATAAATGAGCCTTTACTCTATTTATTCTCTCTTTCTACTTATTCTATTTATTCTACTCTATTTATTCTATTTAATACCTTAAGATCCATTCATCTAGTTTTCTCTTCTCTTCCTGCTGTAGTTCAAGATTAACTTGATGGATGCACCTTCCTTATCGGATGCACCTCGATAAGCCAATCATGTACTCATCTCCATTTCAAAAGTTTATTCAAGAGTCAACGATAATTTTTTTTTTGCAGTACTAAATACTCATCGCAACCATTCAACAACCAGCTGAAGAAGAAGTGCCCCAAAGATGACTGCCAAACTGACTGAAACCACTCGTTACAAACTCTCTGATGGCCATTCGATCCCTGTGATTGGACTTGGTGTGTTTTTAAACACCGGAGACACCGTTATTGAAACAGTTTACCAGGCTTTGAAAATAGGTTATAGACACCTTGATTCTGCTCAACTATATGAAAATGAACGTGAAGTTGCTCAAGGGATAATGAAATGGTTGAAAGAAGATCCAGTTAACAATAAAAGAGAAGATGTCTTTTTCACAACTAAAGCAAGAACTGATTCGCAAGGTTATGAATTAGCAACTGGGAAATTGAATGAAACTTGGGAAAAAGTTAAAGATCTGGAATATATTGACTTGGTGCTAGTGCACTCTCCACGTACTGACCCAGAAAGAAGATTGGGAACCTATGCAGCGTTACAAGATTTTGTTGACCAGGGGAAAATTAAATCTATTGGTGTTTCAAATTATGGTCAACGTCACCTAGATGAGTTATTTGCATGGCCCGGTTTAAAACACCCACCAGTGATCAATCAAGTGGAAGTCCATCCATGGTTAACAAGAACTTCAATCATTGAATATTGTCAAGCAAAGGGAATTAAAGTTGAAGCTTTCTCTCCATTGACAAGAGGTACAAAATTAAATGATGAGACATTAGTGGCAATCTCACAAAAATATCAGAAATCCCCGGCACAGATATTAATTAGATGGTCATTACAAACAGACTTGATTCCATTACCTAAATCAACTACTGTTTCAAGATTAATTGAAAATTTAAATGTGTTTGATTTTGAAATTGATTCAAAAGATATGGAAGTCTTAAATGGATTAGATGAAGGGTTTTTAACTTCCCCTGCTAATGGTGATATGTTGTTATATGAACCTTGATCAGTCTTAAGGTTCTTTATTAATTGTATTCAATTTTGGATAATTTAATTAATTAGTTAAATAAGTGGGTTCATTCAATTCAATTTGTAATTTACATAACAAGTAGAACGAATAGAAACTACTATGTAATGACGATTGTACTGTATAAATCACTAGCTGTAGTGTGCAATATTCCTTATTAAAGATGTTCATATATTGCTCAATACGCCACTTTCAAATTGTTGATTTAATACTAGAATGCGGCAAGTGAAATAGTTTTAGCTACAACTATGGATTATAAGCACTAGTCAATATTAGTTCGGGATACTCGACCCCTGTTTACCGACTGTATAAACACTCTACAAGACACAACTTTCAAGTCAATTTGATGATATTTGACATATTATAATATCAAATCATAATATTAAATGTCCATTATTTTACCAATATAATTTAAACCAAAATTAAATAATTATCCAAACTCCTGCTGCAATTATGGAAATTCCAGCAACACAAGTAATGATTGAAGCACCTGCTATATCTCCTTTAGTGATATGTAAAGGACTTAGATTAGTTTTAGCATTGGAATCAGTTCCAGCTGATCCCGAACCTTGTGAAGTACCTCCGTTCTCTGCAGTTAATGGTGGTTCAACAGCTCCGATTCTCAAGTTTTGCATCACTTCCAATGCACACATTTGTTCTCCTAGCCCATAAAACCCATCCCATGAACCTAAAAACCAGTTTAAACCACATGTATGGCCATCTGTCCCACCTGAACATGACTTGGCTGCTCCTTCCGCTGAATCTTGTAATAATGAATAAATATCATCAAATGTCTCTGGAACCAATTGAGCTGTTAAACCCAGGAATCTGGAGAAGTAGGCTTTGAAAGATCTTTGATCGTTATTACAATTCCCTGATCCTTGACACGCAGCTTCAAACATAATGGAATTGTTGAAGAAAACAACTGAACTTTCAAGCAATCCTTGAGTTCTAGTTAACCATTTTGTGTCACCTGTCTTGTTATATAAGTAGGCACATCCACTCATCATTAATCCCTGGTTATAAGTCCATTGTAGTTTAACGATCTGTGAACAATTATCTCCAGTGTTTGCACCATCGTAAACAAAATGGTATGGTTCTTCAACAATTAAATTGATTCCCAGCATCCAATCATAAACTTTATCACACCATTCCACATATGTTTCATTCCCAGTGTATCTAGCTAATCTGGCACCGATGTGGAATAAACAACCATTAGAAACAGAGTTCTTGTAATCATAGCCAGAGTTCCATGTGAAGATCTGCCATCTTAATCCACCTCCACAATGAGCATCATCCCATCTCATTGCCATTGTGTTGAAAACAGCTTGAGCTAAATACAACCATTGAGGTTGATCTGGATCTGGGTTGGGAAAATTACGTTCCGCCGCAGCCATCACTGCTATGCCCCAAAAACCTTGATCATCATTTCCCTCGGTGGTACTTTGATTCAATGGAACATAATCTTTATTTTCACCAACTTGATACAACAATGCTTGCTTGGTGATATCAACATAAGTGTCATTACCCATGTAGTACCAGTAATCAATCATGGACCCCCATGCACCACCGGCTTCCCACCAGTAGTAAGGGTTGGAGAACATTCCAATGGTTTTCCCATAGTCCAGTCCATTGTAATAATCCATTAACCCATCAGCTACTAGTGAAGTTGCTGCTTTCAACGAGTTTAAATCGGAAGTTTCTAAGCTCAGACTTGTAGAGTAGCTGACTAGCAGTGCCAGACAATATGAAACTTGCTTAATCTTGTGAAACTGTTTGAATTTCATTGTCTTTTCTGCCGAACACTTGAGTCTTGAAGTTGCTGAGAAGTTAATTTTTATGTCAAAAAATTATTTGGCATAAAAATTGAAAAATTTGAAAATTTGAAGAAAAAATTTTGAAAATTTTGAGTGAAAGATTTGATCAAATTATTCCAACAGAAACAGCTCAAGAAACAGAAGAATGTCAGAGAGAAAATCGATCAATAAATACTACCCACCAGACTTTGATCCATCGCAGGTGAAAAGAGTGCGGAAAAGCAAGACCCAGAGAGACGGTGCCACAAAATTGAACACAGTGAGATTGATGTCCCCGTTTTCGATGAAATGTTTGAACTGTGGTGAATTCATATCCAAATCAAGGAAGTTCAACGCTAAGAAGGAAAACACAAACATGACCTATTTAGGCTTGAAAATCGTGAGGTTTTATATCAAATGCACCGGTTGTTCACATGAAATTGTTTATAGAACTGATCCCAAATCAGCAGACTATGTGATTGAAAGTGGTGCTAAAAGAAACTACGACTCGGGGAAAAACACACAGAATTTGAAAGAAGAAACAATTGATGAAACATTGGAAAGATTATCAAAAGAAGATGAACTAGAAAAATTAGCTAAGTTGAATAAAGAGAAAAATCAATCAACTACAACTTTAGAAGACTTGGAGGCGAAATTGGTGGATATAAGGAAACAACAAGAGGAGAATGATAATTTAAATGATTTGATTGAAAGAAACTCTAAAATTAATAAAGATCAAACAAGAGATGAAGTTGTTCAAAATTTAGAGAAAAAACAATTAATTGAACAATTATTACAAGAAGAAGAAGATGAAAAATTGGCTCAACAAGTGTTTGCACAGAAAAAGGAAGAAAAGGAACTAGATCTATTAGATTCATCAAAAAATGAAGAACTTGTCAAAGAAATAAGAACCAATTTAATCAAACCCAAAATCAAAAAGAAAGTTAATAAATTTGGAATTTCAATTAAAAAAGTTGTTAAATGAAGTTTCATCTCTTTGAATACAACAACTATTAAAGACATTTCAAACAGTTGTAGTTTCGAAAGGATCATACCTTAAAACATCTTTATTAAAAAAACACTCACCAGAGCAAGCATATGAATATGACGTTGTTCTAAAGTGTTTGAACTTTGTAGCCAATTTTGTACGATCAATACCAAAAGTTGAAGATTCATCAGTGGCATATTTTCTTCACGGTTTGGTTCAACCTCTATATCAAATTCGTTTTTTAGTTTCTTCTAAAGTTATTTCTTTCTGTGAGAGAAGAATCATAATTCAATTGCCTTCTTCTTACACAACGGACACTCATTAAAGTTCCATTCCAACCATTCATCAATACATCTTTGATGGAAAAAAATGATATCCACAGCTCAACTGTCGCACAACATCATTATTCTCATATTCTTCGTAGCAAATAGAACAACACGGTTGTTCTTTATCATCAGAAAGATCCAACATTTCCAGTTTGAAATAACACTCAAATTCATCATTCACTTTCACTTCAAATTTTTTAGAAGAACCATTTAAAAGTTTCAACTCTTCTTCTGCTATTCGAGGGTTTTGGATAAACTTTGGGAAATGATCCACTAGCCTGATTATCTTGTATGAATTCAAATATCTACAAAGCAATGAAGGTGCTTTAAGAAGACGATCATTTTCTGGCAATAAATTCCCTGCAATAGCCCAACACATTATTTTCCTGCTTTTAGTATTTGGAATCAATTTGAAATCTGGAGTACTTGGATTCGTTGATAAGTTGATTAAAGGTTTCAACTCATAAACTAAATGACACACAAAATTATCAGGATTGTTGACTTGATAGATATGATTATCTTGATAACAACTTGGGTTGTTATATCCATAATCACTTCTAGCATGATAATTCACCACTTCTTCACTCCAACAATTTGCTTCAAAAGAGTCAACTTCATTATCAGCATGAACCAAATTGGTGTAATAAATACCAGCCATAATTATTGAAATATTTGGTGATTCTTTCAAAATGTTAGACCCGTTATCTTGTTTTTCTTTATCAAACTTGAAGAACGTGAAATTCCCACATTCTGATGATATTTGTCTATCAAATCCACCATTTTGCAAACTTTTAATGAACTGTTTAACTCCAAAACTTGAATCAATTGACTCATAATCACTACAATCAACAATATTTTGAGAATTCAGTCCAAATAATTTATTTGAATGAAGATAATTCAGTTGCAATTCTAACACTTTCTTAACCACATTCATTCGATCATTGCGAGAATGTGGTGATTTCTTATGATGCATATGACAAACACTTGAATTAATTAATCTTTTCAATTCATTTGGTAAAATTTCTAGTTTGCTATGTTCGACTTGACCTTTCAAATCCATTTTAATTGAATATGGTACTCTTGTATTGTGATCAAGCCTAAAATTAATTAGTTGGTTATAGACAAGAGTTTATTTCATGATTAAATTTTTCAATGAGTATTGACATAAACCTCCCATCATTTGACAATTTATTTCCATTGTAGGTGAATCATTTTCATTTTTTTAAAAATCAAGGCTTCATTTTCTCACCAGTCACTGTAGGATACTAAAATTATTTGCTGATCAACTCCTTCATTTCCAGCATCTTCTATCTATCATTAAGGTGTACAGAGGTCGAAATCAATATCAAGTAAAAAAGAAAATCTCACTACAATAAAATTGTAGTATTTGACTCAAGAAGTTTCTTTCATTGCTGCACACAACAAGCTATATCATCATCCAGGTTGTAGAATCAGTATTTGGTTTCAAAAGTAACTAATAACTTGAGATCAGATACAATATTGACTAATTATGAACTCATAATTAGAAAATATCACAAATTTTTTTCCCCCCTGCTCAAGTCAAACATCTCATACAAGAACCTTCAACATGTATAAAACAAATTCATAAAGATGAGCAGTCTATAGCCTTAGAATAAGCCTGTCTACCACCCAAGAAATCAAAGGTGTATCCTTCAAAAGAAAAATTTAAAATTTGAAAGCTCTTGATGTAAATGGCACCATTGATAAACATAATATTGATCATAATACCAAAAAACGCAAACTTACCGGTTTTGCCAACATCAAACTCTTGGTACACTAAAAAATGAAACTGCTTTGGAAAGCCATTGGGAATTGAAATGAGGAAAAAAGCAGGTGGCTCATATAACAAATCCGAGTGGAGGGTTTGACAATCAGCTCGAGCTAACAAGACATCTGAGAATAGCAATAAATCGGTCATAGTGATTGAAAAGCCTCCTCCATATCTGTATAACTAACTCACAAATCCAGCAAAGAATTCTCATTTTTTCTTGTTTATTTCTCTCAATTTGATTCTCAGTCGCTCTTAAAATGGAACAAATAACGCGTTAAATGCTTCATTATGAAAGCCAGTAACCTCTATAAGCACAACAATCTAAAACAACAACTCCACCATCCATCTCAGCTGTTCAATCTTCGTTCTTGTAAACTGATTTGTTTCTCAATTGTTGTTTATTTTGTTCAAATTTTTCAATTCTCAATTTTTTTTCTAAACATTTGAAAATTTGAGAGAAGTTGAGAAACTGAAAAGATGAAATATTTCTGAAATTGAGAAAGTTGAACTATTGAGAAGTAATTAAATCAAACGAATCTACACATTTGAAAAAGATGATTGATATATTTATGATCTTCTGATTATCAAAATTGAATTTTATACAAACATTTGAAATATCTCAAAAAATTCAACATTATTCAATATAAACCGGTAACAAATAATCAGATCTTGACAATATCAGTGTGACATTGAAGAAATAAAAGCTTTATAAATATAATCCAGCTATTTTCATTAACAACAGATGCTTAATTTTGAAGATAGAGCTGAAATCGACCGATTTTCAATAATTATGACATTTCATGGACTCACAAGTGTTAAATGATGATTACACTCTTCAGTTGTGGTACCAAAACCAAATTGTAACTCCTTTACAATCAACAATGAACTTTAATTCCAAATAAATCCAATCAAAATGAGCATAGCTAATGAAAAACTCATTATCTTGTAAAAAAAGATCAATTAGTTATCAAACTCACGCTCAAATCTGAAATGAATTCTTCATTACAGCCACATAGCTTTCTTCCACATCATTGATTATTACATTGAATATCAAACTTCAGTAATTTTCAGATTCTTTCAATCAACTCGACAAGTGACTTTAGCATCATAACTTTTAACAAAACCTTTTGGAGGCGAATAATCCATAAATGACTAAAGCCAACAGCACCACAAAAAACATTATATCATGAAAGCATTACCTCTATCATTAACCACTAGTTTTGCTAAAACAAAAACTTGTTTGCGTTGACATATAGGATCTCAAAAAAAAACCAAATCTCAAATCAATAAAAATCATCAAGAAATCAAAGTTTGAAACCGCCATAAGCATCTAAAATTAAGAAGAGTATAAAATAAGTCTAAAAACTCCTTCAAGAAGCAACCTAAATGGCTCAAAAATTTATTTGATTTCATTATGATTTAAAAACAATAAACTCTCTAAAAAAAACGGCCTGATGTTAATAATTAATTTCTCAAAGCACTCCAGCTAGTAGCTTTATCCACTAAGCATGAAGCTTATCATGTTATCCTTTTCAATTTTAAGTGCTAACAAGAAGATGAAGCTCAAAAACCAAAATTTTTAATAAAAATAAAAGTTTTGCTTTGAGTCAGTAAATCAGCCTGTTTGATTGATTGTAAACTTTAATCTGTGATGCAACATCCTCTTCATGCAAATACATTATCAGACAAAGATGGAAGTAGAGTTTTGAAAAGTTAAAACCATCTCAAGAAAGTTCAACAAAAAACACCTAAATAACAGCACCATAAGCGATCTGGTTCATCCTAACTTACCAGAATACATTGAGGTAATAAATAAAGCTCAATGAAAAGTAATCTAGGTGTAATATTGAGTTCTACTCAAATGAATTTGGTGGAATGCCATGAAAACTGTAAAGTTGAAAAATTGTTGAAATTTGAAT
The DNA here is from genome assembly GCA_030565045.1 of Starmera caribaea. Lineage (NCBI taxonomy): Eukaryota > Fungi > Ascomycota > Saccharomycetes > Phaffomycetales > Phaffomycetaceae > Starmera > Starmera caribaea. The sequence goes on along the minus strand of JAJMAV010000195.1, from coordinate 5,395 downwards.
GTGCCATAAACTGTTCAAAAAGCCAAGTCAAACTTTCAAAGTAGTTGGGTAATATAATAAAGTCTTATAAAAATTAATATAATGCACAACCTAATCAACCGAACTCGAAATAAAACCAGCATCTCAATAATCAATTTATTTGGAGCCAAGTTTCAAATTTTAAATCAAGATAAAACAAGTCTCCTGCCTAGCAAAAGTCTCAAAATGACATAACTATGTCAAGCCCACTAGCGCTATCAGCTAGTGCCGTTAAATCAAAAGATTTTGAGATGATTTCTGTAAAGCCAAAATAAAGATAATAACAAAAAATTGTAAACACGACCGTCAAAAAAGTTGGTCTAAAACAGCTCAAAGCACCTTCATCATAGACCCGACAACAAATAATCATGACAAGATTAAATTCAGAAGATCAAGTTGTGTAGCTCACTCGAAAATCACCAAACGAGTTTATAAATATTCAAATTTAACATAGCAAATATCAACAACTAAAGTGGGTTGCTTCTAAGTCTAGCAACTTCATTAACTTCTTCAACAAACATAGACAGCAACACAATCAAGTTGAAACTGATAATCATCCCCATAACACCCAATATGTGCTTCCAAAGCTAAAATTCACAAAAACCAGCATTTAAGATCATCACACGTGAACAAACCCAGCTGGATGACTCAAATCACTTGGAGTATATGTAATGGCTAATATACCACCTAGAAAATGCGTTGAAATAGGAATAAACACGACAATTGTAACTTGGTGATGCTTCAAAGATTTGTTTACATTTCTTTGAGAAATATGAACATCTTGGGTGTTGTTGAAAAAGCATTCTCAATGACCAGTAAGCATCTAAAACACCTCAACTAACAATTCACTTCACTCTCTTCCCATTCTGCCATTTGATGCTTGAATCTTGTTGCGTTGCTGAGTTGTTTTGTTGTTTTGAAAAATTTGTTTTGATTTTTGTTTTGATTTTTGTTGTCAAAAATTTGTTGATTTCTTCTCACTATGAATTATTTTTAAGAATTGAACCAAAACATTTGATACATAAATAAACACAGAGAGTTGAATGGCAGTCAATGTATTAAGGTCGACTAGGCTTATAGAACAGCAAAAAGAAAGATATGTCACATCAAAATCCTTTGAATAGTTTATTTATTGAATAAAGTTCATAATGAGCTCATTATGGAGAACATTCAACAACTTGATGACTTTAACAAACAGGAAAAGTCTCAATAAAAGCAAGAAGGTTGTATTTTGTCTTGCTAAAACAAACTCATATCATTCTTCAACAATAAATCTCCATCTCATCACAAATCTTAACCAACACAAAATTCACTTGACCTTTAACTTAATGATTTGGTGATCATAAAATATTGTAAAGCCACCTATCTTCATCCATATATATGGAAGATAGTGTTCATATAATAACTCGGGCCTTAATTGCTGTAAAATGTAAATATAACAAAATCAAATTTAATTCTCGAAAAACAACACCACCTTAAAACTAATCAAACTGCGTTCAAATTTTCAGCAAAATTTTCAAGTTCAGTAATCATAAGCTTTGAAATGACCATGGAACGTTGCAGTAACAAAAACATCTAAAATTTTCCATCAAATAAACATTACCAAAACTTCACAACTTCAAATACAACTAAGCACCTTCTTTTGATCAGCTTCCAATCAGATTCATCACAAGTATCATCATATTTGATACAAACTTGTACTCATACATCTCTGAATGTCTTTTTTTTCTTCCACCTTCAGTTAATCTCATTGGTCTTTGGAAATTCCACAAATAAAACAAGTCTAAAATTAAGAATGATGCATAAATAAAGCTGCTTCCAAACAAACCAAAGCAGTTATAATATTACCTTCTTATGAATTTAGTAGCTTGTAGTTAATAAAAACATGATCGATGCTTGGGATGGTCTTGTAATCATGAAAACATTTCTTAAAAATCAAATTTTGTCAAGAGAATTATGAAAGTAAAGCAACTGTTGAGTGCAAGTTAATGACTGGAATGTGAGATTTTAGTAATTTTAATGTGAATAAGTCCAAAACATGAGTAGCAAGAGTTGCTATTGGACCAAAACACAGCTGCTAGATTAATTGTCATTTTGAATTGGTTTTGAAAAGCTGGTGCAAAATAAGATGAGCTCAAAAGTCCTATAGCAGCTTCATCAGTATACATTCACTTAATTTAGTATAAAAAACTGTCATTTGAATCAATGAGTGAGCAATTTGACAAGTTGTTGATAAATTTGGTGGTTGTTTACTTTTTTTCTTGATGATGATGACTCCTAAAACATTGGTAAAAAACGCGTTTCTTTTCAGTCGAGTCTTATATTCATTGTTCTTGTTGCCTTAAATAATGATCTGTACTAAACAGACAACTGCTAGCTTCATTTTTTTGTCTGTTTTGTTGATTTGTTTTGTTTCTTCAGGAGTTTAAGAAATTTCGAAAGGTGAAAATTTTTATTTGTTGTTGAAAATTTGTCTGCTGAACACCAATTAGAATTGAGCAGCTACAACAGCAAGAGGAAGGCAAGTTAGTGAAACAGTAGACAAAACACTGAACAGATCAAAAGCTCAGAAGCTAATTGATTGATTTCATTTTAGTTCAAAAGAAGAAATTAACAGTGATTTAAATATTTAGCTCTCATAATTGTTAAATTTGATCCATAATCACACAACAAGAAGCTCAGTTGTAACAATAAAGCAATGATGATGAAGTTAATGATTGATTCGAACAGCTCTAGCGTTATTTAAAGAAGATTGTTTAGTAAGGTCAAGAATTGAGATGTTTCAGAGGAAACAAATTTATTCTAAAGAGGAACAAGTCTTTGTTGTTGATCAAGCGTGTGTCTTATATTTGTCAGTAATACAGAAGAGATGATTTACTAGCTACTTAAAAGATCTGATTGTTTTTAAAGGCTCAGTTATTGGCTTTAATGAAGGTTATATCCATTTTTTTGCATTTTGATAAAAATATTAGAGATAAAAAATCCTTGTGACATCTACAACAATGATCTAAGAACTTGAACTGCAATTTGAGCTTGAGATAGTTAAGTATCACTTATACTGAACTCAGAATAAACAATAATTAACTCAAATAAGCTTCCAGTAAATCAAATATCAACTTGTAAATTCATTTATATCTCCCATTCAACATAAACATGTCTATTAAATTTCAAAAAATCCACTGAATTGTAACCTATTTCTACTCATTAATGAACGGCCACTTTAACAAATAAAAAACAAAAAGAAGTAGCATAAGAAGAGCATTGCTTCCTGTTAAACTTACAAATTTATAACAATGATCTAGATAACAACTTACTTTCTTTCAATGTGGAAATGACAGCAGTTCTGGATGGTGTGATAGCTGCTTTTATGGTTAGATCAACACACCATATCAGCATTCAATTACTTAAAACTCAAATCATCAACCATTTTCATAACTTAATACCATCAGAATTAACGCTTTTATTTCTCTTTTAACTTCCCCATAATAACCACATGTTTCACTTGCCTATTGATAACTCTTTTGACTTTAATGGAGCTATAACAATCATAACCAAACCCTATAAATTTGGCACAATATTCTCAAAACAAAAAAAAAAAAAACATGATAATTGAAACACTTTAATCAACCTCAAAGTAAGTTTTCATTTGAGGATTGCACCTTTAAAAATAACCCCGTAATTGAACTTCTTCGCCGCAGACAACTGTAACTTCAGTCAAAGAACCATCAAATAAACTCAAAAATGATAGTGAAAGACAACATTCAAAATAAAGCAATTTCTGAATAATATTATGAGCACTGAGACTCAAATGAACGGTTCAAAAATCTCATTAACAAATGAAGTGGAAGTATAGTGTGGTTGATTTCGTTGGATTTGAGTTCCTTCAGTGATCTGGATGTTGATTTAAGTGCTGATAATCTTGCTTGTTTATAATCTCGAGTGAATTAAATAAATACAATTATCTAAACAAGCATTAAATGCAGTCTTGAAGTTCTGTAAAAAAACTCTAATAGCACATAACACCATCAAGTACCACAATCCATTCTTTCCAAAGTCTTTCAGCAACTTTTTGTCGTGATTTGAGTTGAATTTTTTTGTTGTTTGTTGAAATTTCAGCTTAAATTCAAATTTCGTCGAGTTTTCAAAAAAAAATTGGAAAATTCAAAAAATTTAAAAAAACTCGAAATTTTGAAAATCTGAGAAAATCGATTGCAATTCAGAATTCTAAACATTAACAAGCTACAAAACTGTTGGTTAGAAAGTTTATAGAACAGAGGTTGGAGTGACATAGCAGTAAAGATAAATGATTGGCTAACTCTATTGTAGAGCAATAAGAGCGTCGGAGCTTTCAGTGCTGGATTTTAATGGTGAAATGCTTTAATTTTGAACCACTCTGTTATAATCCTTAAATTGAGTTACACAGAGGAATCAATTGTTTCATTCTAGCCATACTTTTATGATTTGTATTATGAGTCCAATTGAATCAAATAGTTGTCAATCAAAATTCAAATCAAGATGAGAAAAATGCTTAAAGTCACTGAAGTGTATTATTTGCGAGTTACTGATGGTTCTAAGAACAGTTTTAAAAGTGATAGATACTACATATATTGATCCAGTTTATTCAATTAAGCTTTGATTAAGGTTGTTAGTATAGTTCAAGCACCTTTGAATAGTTAATAGGTGCGTATCATAATCAATCACTTCTTTAAATCTAAATTTCTTTGCAGAAATTTGAGATGAGAGTAAGAGAACTGATGTATAACTTTTAGTTGATATCAATAATGATTTTTCAATAGCGATTCAATTATATTCAAGCACCCAAAACGTAGCAGTGATAGTAAAGCCATTCATAGATCACTCAAAATTCAAATATTTTAAGTTATGCACTCATAATCAACTATATTTGATAGTGGAACTGACCACCATAGTTCTATGATGCTTCCCAAGATATGCCCTAAAAACCTCACCTAATTCTATAGTTGAATGGCAGTCAATCTGGTGTTTAAATGTCATCAGTAAGCCTTTGGTAGTGATAAATTTTGATTAATATCCAAATGTACTGTAACTCACAATGGCACTGTTCCAACTAACATCATTTCAAGCACCAATATGACACCTTTGTCTCTCTATCAATGAGTCCTAGCATGTCGTTATCATCAGTGTAGTAAGTTTTAAATCATGAATTTAGCAAGTGAATCAATTAAGTCAATTATTGGACTTTCAAAGTAGCAAATTTGATCAGTTTTGAATTCTTGTGATGATAAAAAAGATCTATTGATGATATTTTGATGCTAAAGTTAATTTTGAGAGCTTTAAAATTCAAAACCTAGTGACTTAACCACCATAAAATGAAACAGCAATTTAAACTTGTAATAAT
>JAJMAV010000194.1:0-13588 GCA_030565045.1 Starmera caribaea | reverse complement strand
AATCTCTCAAGAAAACACCTGTTTTTCATTTTTAGAAGAAGACTATCTTGATAATCTAATTAAATCTCAGATATAATTTTGCACACTTGGTCTAATGTACTACAGTGTTTAACTTAGGTATGTACTAGCCGGTAGTCACACTAGCAATTAAACTATGATCATGACCAGTGCGTTCCTTATATTCCGAGATACTAAAGAAGATTTCATTAATGTCAAGTATTAATTGTGCATGAGTACAATATAATATTAAATATAATTATAATTCATCATGGAAATTGGAAGCCTCATAATCAAATTGTACAATTGGGTGGTATTAACTTCTAAGTACTATCATGATTAATAAAATCCTAATTCCACCTGTAATTCATGAATAAATGCTGAACTCACTCATAAAAATCCCAAAAGAGCTTTGATTGTGTATATTTCTTCAACTGGTAGCTAACCAAACCTAGGACCTAGAGTCTTTTGGGTGTATTTAGTATTCACTGTCAGTGTTATATATATCAGGTTGCGTTGAAACTTGAATTTCTAGTTTCTTATTGACCCGATAAAATCTGGCAGATAGCTATCAAAAAAAATATTTAATGATGTCAAAATTTAAAAATATACACGATGACAGAGATATGAGCTACCAATTTAGTTAATCAATGTAAGAATAGCCTCATTTGGATAACATATGCATTACGCAGGGTGAATTTGCAACTGTAGCCAATTAAAAAATAGGCACACTTGAGTCTTGAAGATGTTACATGGCCCATGGCCAATGAGAAAAAAGGCACCTTTTTTTGAAATTTTCATTCAATTTCAAGTATGACTGTTGATCTTTTTGAGTTGTATTGAATTCATTGTTTTCATATACAGGGGTGTGAATTATGTCAAATGTTTTTGCATTAATTTGGTCAATTATCAGCTGATTCCTACATGTTAGTTGCTCTCTGTTACATCTTCGTAGTTAGGAATTGCATAGAGTACGACGCCAATCTTTGAATTAGATGGAATTCTTACTTCCATGAATACTAAATTAAGGAGTGTAAATAAAGAAGAAAATTGCCCCATTTTCAAGTATAAAAGGACACCAAATTCCCATATACTACAGCTTCATGTGTTCGATTTTTTTTTTTGGTTATATCATCAAAAAACATTCAATTAATCACCGTTTTAAAATGAAATTTTCCACAATTATTATTCCAACAATCGCAGCTTTATTTTCAACTCAATTAGTTTCTGGTTCACCTGTTGCAGACGCTTTACCTTGGGCAGATGCTAATCCTCAAGCTCGTGCTGCTGCTGATGCTTATGCTGATGCTTTTGCTGAAGCCGTTGCAATGGCCCATCCTGATCCTGAAGCATATGCAATGGCTGCTTCTGCTGATGATTGTGCCACTGTTGCTTGTCACGCTTCATGTGGTTTGTTAATTATTGCAGGTACAAAATGTTCAGGTGTTGGTGGGTATACTGGTCCGTATGATGTTGAATGTCTATGTGACTCTGGATCTGAATTCTTGCAATATTATCCATCTTGTATGGATTGTGGTTGGACACTTTGGAAATATTATGGTGGTTATGTCAGTTCCGCTTTGGCTGCTTGTGGTACTTTAGCAACTGAACCAACCGGTACTTTAAGATGTTCTACCACTTTAACAGATTCTTATACAATTGATCCAACAATTAAGCCTACCACCACTTACAACGTCTAATGGTTTTTTTATATAAGTGAATTTATAATTGTAGTTTTTAACCATTATTGGTCTTGATCAACTAGTGGGGATTTTGTAACAATATAAAATAAATTCAACCTTTTAATTATCATTGTAGTTTGTAAATCAGTAATAATAATAAATACTAAATTAAACCATCAATCAAAAAAAGAATTTGTCGATCAAAGCAACTTTAATGAGATCAAAGCCTAGTGTTTTCAACCTCCCGAGTCCCGATAAAACACTAGGCTGAATTTTTGGACTGTGCCTAACCAGGTTGGAATTCTGCCTGTAGTCCAGTTTTCAGTCTGCAATAGCGGTCTAGTATTCACTAATACAGTATCAAAGATATATTATAAATTACAACTAAAATCAAAAAAAAAAAAAAAAAAAAAAAAAACTTATTAATTCACATTTAACCAACTATGATTTGCGATTTCATTAATACTTGGACGTAATTTTGGATCTCGTTGCAAAATCAGTTTAATTAGATCAACACAACTTTGAGTTGGAACAAATGGAATTCGCAATTCACCTTCCATAATTTCATCAACATTGAAAAATGGATTTTCTTTGAATAATAAAGTATAAATCAAAATTCCTAATGACCAAACATCTTGAGGTTTACCTTCATATGGTTGACCGCTTAAAACTTCAGGCGCTGCATAATCCAGGGTACCAACAAAAACATCAAAAGGCCCAGATTTAATATAAGCAGCAGAACCAAAATCAATCAATTTTATAATTCCTTTGTTATCAATTATAACATTCTCATCTTTAATATCTCTATGAATTATACCACTTTTATGAAGATGTTTGAGAGCACTGACACATTGTTTAACAATTGATTTACATTCATCTTCAGTCATATTTTTCTTGAACTCAATCAAATCGAACAAGTCAATTGCTGGGTTTGGAAACCCATGTTGTGGAGTTTCAATATAATAATAATCATCATCTTCAAAAAAATCAATCAGTCTCATAATATTTGGGTGTGGATTTGCATTAAGAGTTGCCATTATTTGGATCTCAGAAGGAACGGTACCTAATTTTCTATCACGAACCCAAGTATCAACTAAAATACGCTCTTTAATTATCATTTTAATAACAACTTTATAATTTACTGGATCTTTGATATATTCTGCATAAACGACATTACCATAAGCACCTTGACCCATATTTTTTAATATTCTGAATTCTGTAAATTTTTTTTCACGTCTTCTCAAACCAATAATCTTAGGATAAAATTTTGAATTTTTCTTAAAATTTTCAATTGTTTGATTTTCAACTTTTAATAACTGATCTTCAGAAACATTTCTCTCCAATAGATGATATTTATACTCATGGGTTTCATTGGTTGGAGTCATTTTCAAACTTGATAACGTTGAATTTGAATTTTCATTAGAAGATCTTAAAGATGACGATCTACTCACACTTTGAATTTGACTTTCATCTAAAATTGATAATTGAGATGGTAAAATTTCTTCTTCTGTGGAGTCATGATCATCATGTGAAGGTTCAAAGTCATGACTTGATTTTGAAAATTGTCTTGAAACTTGTCTTGAAACTTGTCTTGAATGATTTCTTGAACTATTTCTTGAAAATGTTGTATTGATAATTTTTTCAAATTCTATATTATTTATATCAGACTTTTCATCATTGATGATTCCTGGTGATGTGCTCAAATTAATGTTGTTGTTTGATGATGTGTTATTGTCGATGGAGAATAATTTGTGTTCAAAGACAGATCTTGAATAAGTAACCCATATGATCATAGTATCAGAAGTAGAACATCTTAATTGTAGATCAATTTTAATAGTTGACCCATCCTTATGTAAAGCATCCACGCCAATTGAATTCAAAAAATCAACTTCATTTTTATGTTCAACTAATGTATTCATATGTCTAATAAAATGTTCTGGTAAAACTAACCCTGGTTGATTTAAATTTAAGTTTTTATAAAGCTTGGAAATGATTGAAATAATTTTGTTAAAATTTGGAATAATTGTAGATACCGGTTTATTCAATAAATCCTTATCATGTAAACCAAACAAATTCTTAGCCACTGATCCATTAAACGATAAAATATTGTAATTTGGTTTTTTATTTGATATGATAAAAATACCAGCAATATAAGGCATTGAGTGAATTCTTAATTTCAACAACGATTCTTCTTCATCAACAACACGAGTTGAAATTGCACAAGGTAAATGGAAGTTATTTTTCAAAATGGTGAAATAACGTTGTTTATCAATATTATATGATGTTCTTTCCACAAGAGATAATGAACTATTATCATTTCCAGGGATTGAAGTAACATTATAATTTTCAATGGTATGAACCAATTGATCTATGGACTTCAGTGAAGAGATATTATTAAAAATTGAGTTTCCAGTAATTTTTTTTGATGAAACAATTTCCAAATTTTTAGTATTGATAACCACATCAACACAATCACAAGGAACTTGATCAAACATACAAATAATTAGATTTCCTTTTCTCTTTGCCCAAAGTGAAGCCCATGTTAATTTATTACCAGGTTTAGCGATTGCCACGATTTCACCAGAAAATATGATTTCTTGATTGATGTTGTTTATAGATTGAGCCAATCTTTTCAAAACAAAAGGTCTTGAATCTGGACTAATTAAATCTAATAATGTTAATCTTTTCAAAGAATTTTTGGAAACACCAAATATTAAACAAGCTAAATCATTTGCAGCTTTCAAATTCCAAGGATCTGTTAACTCTGAAGTGAAAACGGCTTGTGGTACTGCATTTCTTTGAGATACATTATGGAAAAACCGTTCATTTGGGTTGTTGTTATCAAGTGATTGGTTCGAAAGTGTAGACAATGCCAGAGTTGATGCGCCACTATGGATATTGTTAATGATTGGAATTTGCACCATTGATTCATAAAAAGGAGTTGCTAAAGCATGTAAAAGTTTGATTCTTAAGTTAGCTTCTTCTTGTTGTTCTTCAGATGAGTAATTTATCATTGATTGCATTGATTCTTTAACATTTGATAATGATAGATCATGAAGATTTCTTGCAATTTGATTTTTGGATGTTACACTTCTTGAACTCGGGCCATGAGACTCTTGTAGAATATTGATCAAATTCTTCAGGCCATAATTCTGTAATTGTTGAGGCTCTTTATTTGAATGGTTTTGTTTATCTTCATTTGAATTATTGAATAAGACAGATAACGCTGCAGAAGAGGCATTGGGTTGCACAACGAAATTGTTAGTATTTTTATTATTGGTAGTAGTAGTAGTAGTAGTAGTAGTAGTAGTCGTATTAGTAGTAACAGCAGTACTATTAAAATTATTAAGGTCATTATAAGGCTGTTCATCATAAATAGAATTGATAAAGTGTTCGATATTAATATTTAAAGGATTTGAATTGTTTTGCTTTTGATGTTTATGGGGATAATTCTGCTCATCTTGATTCAACAAATCTGAATGATCTAGCAAAATTTCCAACGACCTTTTCAAAGTAGATAATCTAACAGCCAAAGAGTTTGGGGCTAGTTCAGCATATGAGTATGCATGCGTGGACTCTTTAGGGAACTTCAACATTTCAGTTAGATCTAAGGACAATTTTGACACTTTTGAGTCAAGCAGGACGTTTTTGGTTCTTTTGGGAATTGATTTTGGATGAGCTGGTGTTAAGCTTGATGAAGCAGAAAACTTTGAACTTTGATTTGTGGGTACTGGTTTACCCATGAGCTGTTGAGTATGCTTGATTGTTGAAGCAGAAACTGCATCTTGAGTAATAGGGAAATTGTTATTGTTGTTGTTGTGATCGATGTTCTCGTTGTTTGCAGTGGACTTGCTACTGTGTTTGGTGTTTTCATCGCGGCTGCTATCAGAGTCTGTGTCTGAGTCGATGTAGAACTTCTGTGGAGTGTGCTGACCGCTGCCAGCGCTGATTTGAGGGCTGACTTCAACAGTGTCAGCAGTGTCAGAAGAGAAAGATCCGCTGGACGAGGGCGGCTGTTGGTTCTTGTGGTTGTTTCTTTGGTTGGCCATGGGCACTCTCAGAGGGACTGTGTCTCCTGTGATGGGACAAGCGTAAGGCATTCTCTCTGTGTCTAAGCTGAGGTCTTTAGGAAGCTATTCAATTAGTGTTAATTTGAAATTTGCAGTTGAAATTCACACTTCACATACAAATCTCAATTTATTTATTTTATTTTGGCTGTTTGATTCTGTTCTCATAAAACAAAACGGAGAGAAATTTTGATCATTTCGAATCTTTTCAGTTTTCAGCAACAACAACAACACGGCGGCAAGCTACTAAGAAACCGAATCAACGAGATGGACTGGCGCACAGAGATCACGCAGGAGGAGCGCTTGCGTTATGTGTCCGTTCTCTTCGCAGCGCTCAAGGATCTGGCAATAACAACAGCAAACAACAGTGCCAACAGTGCACCCGCTTTTGATTTGTCCAAGCTCAAGTCCTCTGCAGACGAGTTCGAGAAGTACTGCTACCTCAACGCCTCTAGCAAGGCCATCTACATCCACTTCTTCAAACAGAAGATCATGAACATCAAAACAACCGTTGCCCAACAGAAACAACAACAGCAACAACAACAACAGAATTCAATGTCGAACGCCACCAACAACAATAGCGCTAATAGCAATAATGGCAGTAACAATTTTGGAAGCAGTAGTGTGAACTCGTCTAGTGCTACCACTATTGCCACGAACACACCGATCAACAACAACAATATCAGCATGAACACTGCAAATTTGACTCAAAATCAAATCTTTCTGGCTCAACAAGCTCAGGCAAGACAGGCCGCTGCTCAGCAACAGCTTCGTGCAAACAACAACGCTCAACAAAATAATGTCAATAATAGCAATGGTAATCCAATCACCATGTCCACTTTCACTACAGGGCAAAATGGTGCTGCAACCTCTTCAAATAAAAATACAAACTCTGTTAACAACACTACAAATAATACTTCTTTGAACATCAAATTGGTTCCAATCCCGCCTACTTTGTTACAAAGAATTCCAAACTTACCACCTGGTGTTAATACATGGCAACAAATTTTTGATCTTTTATCCTCAAAACCAATGAGTCCTGAACATTTGACTGAGATTAAACAAGTTTATAGTATTCATACCAGATTATTACAACAAAAACAACAGGAGCAAAAACAGCTGGCTCAGCAACAGCAGCAGCTGAGAATTCAACAACAACAACAACAACAACAAAACTCTCAAAATCTCAATCAACAAGTTCCAAACCAAATGGTTACTGCAAATAATTACAACACTAATAAACTCAATACTGGGCCAAATGGCGCTAATATTGCTGGGTATGTTCCACCATTAACTCATGAAGAATTACAAAAATTGAATGACAGTGCTTTAAAACTGATGACTCAACTGCAGCACAATAATCAACTGCCAAAGAACCTGACAGTGGAGCAGAAAAACACTTTTTTAAAAAAGTTCATTGATCGTCAACAAGAATTAAGAGCTCAAAATTTCCGCCGTGCTCATGCACAGCAACTACAACAAACACCAAATCCACAGCAAATTTTAAATAATACCCAATTGCAATCAAGAGTTACAAACCCTCAACAACATCAAAACAATCAACAGTTTGCTAACAATCTACCTCAACAACTTCCTCAAGTCCAGCACCAGCAGCAGCAACAACAACAACAACAACAACAACAACAACAACAACAGCAGCAGCAGAAGCCAAATCCACCACCACAATCACAACAACAACAGCAGCAGCAGAAGCCAAATCCACCACCACAATCACAACAACAACAACAGCAGCAGCAGCAAAGATGGACTGATCCTAATGTCGGTCTTGGGATCACACAATTGTCACAAGAACAACAACAGCTCAATGCCAGAAGGCAAGCCCTTTTAATTCAACAAGAACAATTACAGCAACAAAAGCAAGAACAGCAAATGAACTTTCAGCCAAAGCAGCAACCGCAGCAACAACAACAACAACCAACTACTGCTATCCCCAATAATATCATGCCAAATCAGAAAGCTAGTTTAAACAATCCATCAAATTCCGGTTCAAGTAATGATGAAATGTTATCTTTAACTGAACAAGAAAGACTTCAATTGAATTTAATTTTAAATGAAGTTTCAAAAGTTCCAATCAAATTAACAAATTTAACAAATCAACTAACAGTCGAACAAAAATCTAATGTCCAATCTAAAATTCATACGTTACTGATTCCCATTTTTTCATTGATTGATATCTTAATTCCAATTTTTTATAGTTTAACCAAAAATGTTGAGGCTACAAAAAAATTGTTACATATGAGGTACATGATTAAAGAAGTTTTAGATGGTTTGAGAAGACACGAGTTTTTTGCTAGTCCTGAACTGTTGGATAAAATTAGAGCTCAATGTTTGAAATATGTTGCGTTTGTAAGAGAACAAAGAAATAGAAAAATTGTTTCTGGTAATAATCAAAGTTCTGGTTCTATTTCAAATGCTACTTGGAATAATATCGTATCCATTACAAACCAGCTAGGTGTTCAACCAATGTTTTATCCGAACAAACCAAATCAAGCTGTTCCGCCTCCTCAACAACATCAGCAACAACAACAACAGAAGAATGTTTCTTTGAATCCTCAAATAACACCTCAGCAGTTGTTACAACAACGTCAACAACAACAGCAACAAATTCAGCAACAACAGCAACAACAAATCAATAGATATCCAACGCCTAATGTTTCTCAGCAGGCCAATTTTATTGCAAATAAAACTAATCAACCGATTAATAACGATTCCACAATGTTTGATTATACTAATCTTCAGCAATCACCAACTACATCCAATATTGATATGAATAGATTGGTGTCACCGGCTTTACAAAATGCAGCATTTGCTACTAACAACACTGGATTTGTTAATCCTCAACCTCAAATCATGTCAACTCAAAATCAAGCTAATATGTTACCACAAAGAATGATCAATACGCCTTCTTTACAACAACCAGGGATTAGTCCAGTTACAATGAATGCTAATATTAATTTAACCAATAGTGTTGTTCCTGAATTGAATGCTGTTACTTCTGCCACTGCCACTGCTACTGCCACCACTGCTACCACTGCCACTACTACTGGTACTACCACTTCCACCAATAAAAAAGCACCAGCTAAGAAAAGAGCCTCTAAAGCTGTAAATAATGCAGCTACTCCGGTTACAGCAGGTGTGAATGGTGCATCTTCAGCTCCAACACCTAATAATAAAAAAAGTGTTGCAACAAAAACACCACAATCAGCGGTATCAAACGGGTCATCGCCTGCTATAGTTAATGGCAATAAAAATCAATCTTTAAACGTTGCGGCTAATAATTCCAAAGAATTAGATGCAATCACAAGAGAGGAACAGAATAAAAAACAAGCTGAAGAAGAAAGATTGAAAAGAAGAGAATTATTTCATTCTAAACCGGTTAATTTTTATCTTGCATCATTAGCAAATTTATTACAATTACCAGATGAAGAATCCAAAATTTTCAATAATTCATCAAAGGAACCTACATTAGCAAAAGGTTTAACTCCTTCAACAATTTTACAAACACCATTAACAATATCTAATGCCACTAAAACTCCAAAATCACTATCAAACAGCTTATTAATGAATCCATCAAACCCAATAAGTCAATATTTATCACCAATTTTATCACCAAACTCAGTTTCTAAGAATGGTAACACTACAGTTAATAACACCAATATTAACAGCAATAATGGTGCTAATAATAATAATACTAATAATAATAATAATAATAATAATAATGAGTCATCGTTTGATAAATGGACAGCAAAAGTTTCTAGAGAAGCAATTATTTTGACATTTAGTCAAATTCCAGAGATTCAAAAATTATTATTCAATGATAATGAAATTTTGGTAAATTCAACTGAGTTTGAACTTAATGCTGAGTTTAAAAAAGAATCAAATTCACCACAAATTATTCCAATGAAAATAGAAGATGGTGAAGAAAACATTGAATTGAAAACAGAGGAGTTTGATTACATGAATGATGTTGAAGATAAAGATTCAATTATTTCTAAAAAATCACCAACAACTCCAACAAATTCAATTTCAAATTTCGAAGTTTTAAATAAATATTCTAATAAGAAATTCAAATTGTTGAAAGATGATTTAGAAATTGTTGATTTGGAAACTGGAGAGAAATTACAAGATGATAAACTCAAATGGAATTTTGATTTTGTTAGTTCGCATGTTCAATTTGAATAGTCGGGACTCAGCTGTGTTTCCATACTGCAATTAATTCCAATCTAGCTGCTCAATTTAATATTAATTGTAAATTTGTAGATTTTAGTTACCCGGACTGATTTTTGATTTTCGATTGCAGAAAAAAAAAAGTTGATCAAAATTAATGATAAAGTTGAAAGTATGTAGTCATATTAATTAGAAAAAACAATTGAAATTAATTAATTTTACTATCAGACTGTATCACTGCAAATGGACTATTCAGCCAGTCTCCTCAAGGACTCCAATGTCTTCAATGACACACCAATACTATCACTAAAACTAGACTCCTCATCACCTTCATCCAAACCAATCCAGTCATTATCATCTTTATCACCATCACCATCACCATCACCATCATCATCATCATCATCCCAACAAATTAACAAAGAATCAGAATCATCTATGTTATCTTCATCTTCATCGCCAACTCGTAAACATTGGAAAAAGTTGACTGTGGAGAAACCAGAACCATTGGATTTAAAACCAGATGAAGTTGTTATTAAAATTAAAAGGAAAATACCCATAATGGAAATTTATAAATCAGTTTTAAATAAAATTGGAGGGAAAGATAGATTAGCTAAAACTTTATATTATGTTTTAAGTTTATTGAAATTATACATTCAAACCACAAGAAGATTTTTAGTTCCAGATAAATTTGATTCATTAACGATTACAATGAAATCATTTTTAATGAATCCAATTAAATCAATTAAAATTTTGATTTTTTTAAATTTCACCATGATTGAGAAATTTTTAAATAATTGTACGATAAATTTATCAATTTTCAGAAGAATGATGAGATTTGGAGGTTCAATTCATAGAATTAATAAATTTATTGAAATTTTCATTAAATTAATTAAATCACCAAATTATCAAGTTTTGGAAAAAAATTTATTCAATTGGCAAACATTAGGAGATTTCATTAATTTATATTATGGTATTTGTGATGAATTAGTATTGTTATATCGATTAAATATTTTATCAAATGGGAAAATTAAGGAATTTGCAAGTAAACATGAGGATTATTCATGGTGTCTTGATATTTTATATGGACAATATAATAATTATTATAATTTACAAAAAATTAAGCAAAAATTATTGGAAATTGAGATTCAACAACAAGTTAAACAAAAGGCAATAATATTATCACAAAAGTTGATTGAAAATATTGATTCAAGTCCAATTAGATCACAAATCATGAGGGAATTTAATAATAAGTCACCAATAATGGGACAATTATTGGTTGAAAAGGAAATTGAAGATTTACAAAATGAAGAAAAATTGATTTATATTGATATGATTAGATTATCATTTGATGCGATTTGTGATACAATTGATATTTTCAAAATTAAATTAAATCCATCAATTTATTTAATTTGTGGTGCATGTTCTGGTGCATTGGGATTAGCTAAAGTTTGGATTACATCTGAAAGGGAATTACAATCATGAATCGATGTATAATAATTTGATTTAAAACAAAATAAAGACAGTAATATATTAATATAAAACTTTTTTTTTTCAAAACTAACAACCAATGAACCTTTATTATAATATGTAGACAAATAAAAAAATAAAAAACAGGAAAACAGTGAATAACTAAACAAAACTTAACAAACAAAAATACATTCATAATTCGTAATTCAATAAATATGGATAAGAAAACCCCCACCAAATGAAAAAAGAAACCAGCTCTTTAAATATAATAAACTAAAAATTCAAATATTCCATTCCATATTATTATTTTGATCAATTTTTTGTAAAATTGAATCAGCCATTTCATCGAAAAAAAATTCTTTATTTGAATTCAATTTAAAATGATGATCGTGATTATCATTTGAATTTAATTTAATTAAACTTGATTCAAAATTTTCATCAATTTTAAATAATGAATTTTGTGATGTTGAAATTGAAGTTGGAGTTTGAATAATTATTGATAAATTTTCCAATTCAAAATCACTTAAACTTGTCACTGAGTTGTCTCTTGTTGTTGCTGTTGTTGTTGTCGTCATGTTGTTGTTCATGTCTGATTGAGAAGTAGAGATGGTTAATGAAGGTGGGAAAGTTGGAGAAGAATTTGAAGAGATTGTTGATTTGTTTCTTAGTCTTGTTAATTTAGAAGAATTTAAATTGCTGGAAGTGTTTGATGAGATTGATGTTGATACCTGGAGAGGATTTGTGTAGTTTTCTTCAGAGTAACCATTTGATGCATTTGATCCATTAGATCCATTGGTGACTGATTTTGATCTTGTTCTGTTTAAAACATTTTTGATTTTAGAACCCAGGATTGTAGCTCTTCTTGTCAAAGTTGAATTTGAAGTTGACACTGCATCGTTCATTGAAGAGCTATATGAGCTTAGTGACGAGCTGTTGGATGTCGTCAGGGAAAGAGTGTTTGAGTTTGTCTCTATGGACGTTATTTCATTATTTTGAGTATTTGAAGACATATGGAAAACTAATATAGAAAAAACTAAAAAAAAAAATTACCAGAGGTGTAACTGAATGCAATGTGTAATATAGTAGTGTATGATGGTATAAGGAAAAAGAGGATTGACTCAAATCAAAAGGAGTGAATTTGTATAATAATTGATCTTGATATTGGTGAAAAAAAAAAAAAAAACCTGGAGATACCTGATAGATCTGAGGTGAACTGTGCAGCTAGAACTGGCAGTGTAGATGGTTAGATGGTGTCAACCCGTTGGAGAGACGATAAGTTGAATGAATATGGTGAATGTTGGAAAAGAAGAAAAGAAATGGCAAATTGAAAGATATCGAGAAGATGGGAGCTCTTCTACATACATTTCAACGAAGTTGAAAGTTGAGCTGCTGAGAGAGAGAGAGGCGAGACAACTTTGCCAGAGAGCGAGAGCCTGTGGTGGGCGGTCTGGTGGTGTGGTTTTGTGCTTGTAGCGGTGGAGTGCAGCACAGAAGTGCACAGAGACAAGCAAAGCGTTGCAACGTCTGGCTGTGGAGCGCTGTGTGGTGGTGTGCTGAGAGGCAGCTTTTACGTGGGAAGGTTGCCGACAGGTCTATCAATTTACTAGTAACTTGTAAGTAAACTGTGAGACTGTGGATAACAGTGCTATGCTTTAATGAGTGACCGAAGTGTACACTGAGACAGCTGGTGATATACCGTCATCTCTTCTTCTAGTTGTTCTCAAAAGAGTGTGACACAACAACAACGAGTTCTCTGTTTGATACATATGTATATGGTAAAGTGAACAAACAGAGTTTTCTCCCGTTGGCCAGACTCGCCTCTCGCTGCAAATCAAAGCAAGTATCGGCACCACGATGCCGTCAGATTAACCGTTTCCCGCGGCTCTCGCAGCTAGCGACGGCCGTTGGAAAAAAGCTGTTATAGCAACCACATACACCTGCATACATCCGCAGAACGGAAACACTACAACTAGAGATCTCAGTATAGCTGTCAGAGAGGGTATCTCTGATGTAACGGATATCTGCTGATCACAGTCATCCGATACCGGTCGGCCTCGGCCGAGTACCGATAATTATAAATAGAGCTGAACACCCACCTACCAAAACATCACCACTTAAGAAATATACGATTCCTAGGAGTTCATCTGTAGGTCTAACAAGCTAACAAGGAAACCACAGGATCTCAGT
>JAJMAV010000193.1:0-13810 GCA_030565045.1 Starmera caribaea | reverse complement strand
TTCAGGATACCTAATTTGTAATTGCTGAGGCAGCATAATTCATGCAAACACAGCTGCTACTTATACAATATATAAGTTCGACTTGCAAAAATTAAGAAATGCAAAAATTCAGTAAATTTGTAATTATCTCAATAAATGAAAGTGATGATTTGATATAAATAGCACCATTGGACTCCTGATGACAATCCCCATCGACTAATGATGCTATTTGTATTGATGAATTCCAAAATAATGTATTTTCACGTAAGCAGGATTTTAGAGGTTCTTCAAGGTTTTCGCCAAAGTTCTGAATTTGGTATCAAAATCAAGAAAATGCCAAAATATCCAAATATGGTAATACTGGGAACTTCAAATTTGGAGAAAGATTTGAATTTTGTAAGTATTGTTGTTGGTGTGAGTAAGTCCTAAAAGAGTGCTCCAATAAGTCGTAGTTTTCAATTTGAGTAAAATGTGTGTAGTTCTCCGTTACCTTAATTTTAGAAGCTGTATAGTTTGAAACGTTAATTAAGAGTTTGATTGAAGTATTGATTAAAGGTAGATGAATGACAACTTGTTGAACGTATACGTTGTACGTTGTGCAGTGTGCATATTACTTACTTCGTTGACAGTTTATGTACATACTGTACAGTGTACAGTGTACAGTGTACAGTGTACAGTGTTTACATACCTATTACATATATGTATTGTACGGCTTATGTACATAAATATCAATATCAATATTAATATATTGTTGTAACACACAAGCAGGTCACACTACTAAAATCATACTATTAGATCACGCTACAACAAAGTGAGCTGTTATATTATTCATTAACAGCCCATTGATTCAAGTCGTATGTTTATGTTGCATGTTTTACTATTAATTAGTCTCGCCACCATGAAGATCAGCTCAACTATAAATATCAGTTGTATAACTTTAACTTGTATAATCTAATGAAGGAGGACAAGCTTTACCTCGTCTATACTAACTACAACATCTTCAAGTAGATAGATTATAGACTCAGGCCACTATATTATCACAACCAGACTAGCACAGTCTTGTCAAGTCTTACAATTGTACACTTATACTAGAGCTACAAATTAGTACCTTTTTCAAGGGTATTGTTACTAATTAGTACGCGTAGTACATCGTTACCCGTAAAGCATCTGTCATCAATTACATAAAAAAATTATATTAAAACTTGTCGAAGAATGCAAAAAATAAGGTACAATTTAATGTGTAAACAGTAAGACTGTTGGGCATTATAGTCAGTTTGAGCTAAGATGTGTATCATTTGTACTAATTATAAATTATAACTATTTAAATATATAGCTATATCTTAAACAAATTTTATCATTAATGTGTTTGAATACTTTTTTAGGAATCGAACCTGGCACGCTATTCTAGCTTGTTGGCGCAAAATTCCGGTACTAATTAGTACTTTTAAGAAAGTATTGTACTATGTAATTAGTATGTGGTACTAACTAATACAATTAGTACATGATTAGTACAAAATGTACTAACTAAAAAAATTTTTTGTAGCTCTAACTTATACAAAATAGAAATCCAGATTATTCACCGTGTAGTCAGACAACAGGCAGCAAACCGCGCGTCGATATGTATTATTTTTAGTCCTCGACTTTTTTTCAGCAACATCACAAACTAAGCAACCAGCAGGACTATCGCCACACAGAGATAGTAGACCAGCAATCTCACTGAGCTTTGAACGAATACCAATCTTTTTCTTCAGTGTTCTTGAAACCCAATCTCCAGCAGAAACACACAAGTTCTTCGCACTAGTGACACTTTCCTGGCACCCTTTTCAAAATAGCGCTTTCAGTGTCAGAGTTAATTGCCCATACAAACCAACTAATCTGTGTTCAATACAAGACAGTGTTACTTACATACATAAACGGTATCAGCAAGGTACGCTTACCACAATGTCTGGAAACAACACCAATATCAACAACTCTAACGATGACAAGAATAGTTCTTATGCTACAACCGGTGGCAAAAATCCAAAGCAAATTCACATTGCCCATAGAAGGTCACCTAGTGAACTCACAAGCTTAATGAGTACGTATATCAATACTATTATTGACTTGAAGTAGCAAATCGGCTCTTCTATAAAACTTTTACTAATCTATTTCACAGTTGAACAATTTACATTACAGCGTCAACTTGAATACGTTCAAGCGCAGCAGCAACAGATTTTATCTCAACAACAAGGCGGATATCATCAACAATCTCAACAGCAGTCGCAACAACAGCAGTATCAACTCAATCCAGCTTTTAATGGTTCTTTTCCTCAACAGCAAATGGCAAATGCTATGAATTCTTCTGGTGGTCATAGTCGAAACGGCTCTGTTACTCATAAAAGAACCCAATCTTCGGTTAATGGACATGTCAGACGACACTCTTTAGGTTTGAATGAAGCTAAAAAAGCTGCTGCTCAAGTGCAAGCTCAAAGAGCCGGTACATCCACCAACATTACCGACCCAAACACAAATACAACTTCAAATGCTGATGAAAACACAACGATGCCACCACCAACTAATTTCAGATTTCCCTCGACTGTTATTGATTCACCGCAAACTCCTAACCGCCTTGGTCATGGACGTTCAAGGTCGGTTGCTTCACCACAAAGAAGTTTTCAATTCCCTGCATCTAATTCACCTCAGCAACTCAACAATTTGCAATCTCCAGAATTTTTGGCTCCACCCTTAAATAACACTCATCATGAGCGCCGTCAATCAGGCCATCATAGAAGTAATAGTAAAAATGACCCTTACTTACAGAAGAGTATGAATTCTAACTGGAGAAACCAACAAAGACAGTCATCTCCTTCCAGAAACCAAAGTTTTGATCACAATTCTTTCAATGGTAACAGTTTCCTGGAACCACCACAGCTAAACTTTACGCCAGGCCATAGATCTAGAGGTTCTTATAGCGGAGGAAGTTCGATTTCATCATTAAATGGCTTTCAAGTTCCTGGTCAACAACAAAATGGCCGTAAATCATTATTTTCTCCATATTTACCTCAATCTTCAATTCCTCAATTAGTTGCTGAAGGTCGATTAGTTATTGGTACGTTGAGAGTTAACAAGAAGAATAGATCAGATGCTTATGTTTCTACGGATGGTTTGTTGGATGCTGACATTTTTATTTGTGGTTCGAAGGATCGTAACAGAGCATTAGAAGGTGATTTAGTTGCTGTTGAACTGTTGTCTGTTGATGAAGTCTGGGGTAGTAAACGTGAAAAGGAAGAGAAGAAAAGAAGAAAAGATAACAACAACAGCATCAACACTAATACTAATAGCACTGGTAATTCCAGCTTTGTTTTAAACTCTGATGCATTCATTGATGATGTTCATAATGATGCAAGCACACATTCGACTTCGTCTACTAGAAATGATGATAATGAAACTATTGATTTGAACTCAAATGGCTTACAAAGAAAAGGCTCTTTAAAACAACGTCCAACAATGAAAAAGAATGATGATGTTGAAGTTGAAGGTCAATCTTTACTGCTAGTTGAAGAAGAGGAGATAAATGATGACTATAAGCCTTTGTATGCAGGTCATGTTGTAGCAGTTATTGATCGTATCCCAGGTCAATTATTTGCTGGTACTTTGGGTTTGTTGAGACCTTCACAACAAAGCAAAGAACAAAACTTAATTACAAAACCAAAGATAGTTTGGTTTAAACCAACTGATAAAAAGGTTCCCTTAATTGCCATTCCGACTGAGCAAGCGCCAAAAGATTTTGTTGAAAATCACGAGTATTACGCTGATAGGTCTTTTGTGGCTTCAATTAAACGTTGGCCGATCACTTCTTTACATCCTTTTGGTACTTTGGTTTCAGAATTAGGTCCAATAAGTGACTCAAATACCGAAATTGATGCCTTTCTAAGAGATAATAATTTTATTTGTGATGAATATTTAGATGTTAACAACAATGAAAAGACTGAGTTTGATGTACAAGTAATTGATTATGATAAAGAATTTTTCAGAAGAAAGGATTTTTCATCAGAATATGTCTTATCAATTAGTGAAACTAGTGAGAATAGTGATCATGCTTTACATGTGAAAAGAATTACACAAGATAAAATTGAACTAGGAGTTCATATTGCTGATGTCACTGCATTCATCAAAGATGGTACGGTGTTAGATAACAAGGCGAGAAAAAGAAGCTCATCTGTATTTTTAGCTCAAAAAACTGTTCACTTATTACCAAAGGTCATTAATGAGTTGATCAGTTTTAAAAAAAATAAAAAATCATTAAGTGTAAGTGTTGTTTTTGAAATTGACACAGCTAAGTTTGAAGTCAATTCTTTCTGGATTGGAGAAAGTTTTATCCAACCAAAAGTGAAATTGAACCTGGATCAAATTGATTTGATACTCAATGATGGAAAACTTGATGGTGAGGAAGATGTGTCATCTGCTGCTAAGGATTACATCAAGACTATATCTTTAATCTCAAGAGAATTTCGTCGTCAAAGACTGGATAACCCCAAATTAACAAACGAGGTGAATTTAACCTTATTAGATCAAATTGACGATGAGAAAGTTCGTTTGGATTTGAACGTGTTCAAGAACAACTTAAGTTATTCAATTATCAATGAAATATTTCTGAAAGTTAATGCTACCATTGCTCAAAAAAATTACTCGATTTTGGGGGATTGTGCTTTCTTAAGAAGGCAAACCATTCCTACATTAACAAAGCTGGAAACTTTTAAAAAAAAGGTTACAAGTTTGGGTATTGAGATTGATACTAGTGATTCATCGAAGTTGATCAACTCAATTTTATCAATCCACGATGAAATAACCAGGCAATGTGTTGAACTATTATTTTTTAAGTGTTTATCAAGATCAAAATATTTTGTTGCTGGAAAAATTGACTCAGACAACTTTGGGGCATTCTATTTCAACCTTCCATTATATACGCATTTCACGTCACCTTTAAGAAGATATGGTGACTTTATTGTCCATAGGCAACTAAAATTAGCTTTAGCAATGGAAAGTTCTGTGAATTCTGAAAATGATGAGAGTACTGATAAATACTCTGATAATTATCATCAAGACGATTCTCACAAGGAAGCTTCATTAAATGAGCAGTTGGAATCACTGAAAATGACAGCTGAGTATTGCAATTTCAAAAAAGATTGTGCCAAAAATTCACAAGATCAATCAATCCATCTACTATTATCTCAGACTATCAATGATATGTGTAAGCGAACTGGTCAACTTATTGTTTGGGGAACAGTCCTACAAGTTTATGAAAGTGCATTTGATGTTTATATTCCAGAATTTGGTATTGAAAAAAGAGTTCACGGTGATCAATTACCTTTGAAAAAAGCTGAGTTTGATAAGAAGAATGGGCTTTTGGAGTTATACTGGGAGAAAGGAGTTGATTCTGGAACTTATATTCCTAGTGATGAACGTGATTCCTTATCCTATAGGAATTCGATCAAGAACAAATTTAGAACAACAGCTTGTGAAGTTGCTGACTTACAAAGGGAAGCTTCAGTTTGTCACAACCATGGATCTTTATCACAAAGCTTACTATCAGAGTTTCAAAGACTAAAAATTACACCACCATTAATCAAAACACCAGTTAGTGAAGGATCTAATGAAACGGATGATTTTATTACCACTGTTTCAGGATTGAAGTTGAACAACAATGCAATCAACAGATATTTCAAAGATCTAAGTTTGAGGGTTGAAGGAGAAAATCATGTGCAAGAAATTCGTGAGATGATACAAGTGCCCGTTTTATTGAGGGCAGAAATCGGGATGGCTTTGCCATGCTTAACAGTTTACGCATTAAACCCATTTTGTTCATTTGACTAGAATCATATTGGTTTTCTCACTTATGAGTTTTTATAACGTTTGAACTTTCAAGTTTCATGTACTTAAATTTAAAAGATATTTTTTGAATTGTAATTTGTAGGTCATAGTTTGATTCGTGATAATTGTAGAAAATGGTATTTCTGAAGTAACAGATAACTTCGCCTGATAGCCAAAAATATATATGATACAGCTGACTTCTAAGTTATCACTTACGACAAGAGCAGTAGAATACACAATAATATAGTTAAGCTCTGTACCATAACTACCTCATATTCCAATTTTTCAATCTTATCAATATATATATTATGAATCAATCATTAATTTCAGTAATACTAATAATGATCAACTACAGTTAAGTGAATTTTCTAGAAGATGACTTCCTATTTTTCAGGGTTACCATGTTTCAGTATTACAAAAATTTTTAGTTCTCCAGCTCTTAGCTGAAGCCTGAGACATGATTTAGTGTCAAGTATATTACTAGTGTCTATGTAATATGTATTTTCGATTTTTTTTTTCTGTCATATAACATCTATTAGTTTTGAATCTATTTACCTAACTATATAGTGATTTCCATATTTGATTGTTTATTTATTGGAATTAATTGACTATTACATTTCTTCTTTCCTTTTGTATATTTTTCATTTGTTCTTTCATTTCTTTTATATCTTTTCGAACTTCAGAGTTCAAACTTCAAACAGTGGAATTTGAAATTTGAATCCTATGTAATTCCTTGGCGTTAAATGTTAATTGTGCAGTGTGGATTCTGGAATCTGGGACCTGGGCTCTCTCGAGTTTCTTGGTCAGGACTCAGGACTCAGCACTGTAAAGGCTGTGATTCCAAAATTTAGATTGTACATATGTACATAAAAAAAGAATCTATTTGATAATGCTGTTTCGCTATTGTTGTGTTTGCCACCGTTTGCAAGAACTATCACTCCATTTCCTGGAACTGTTTCTTTATCCATCTAAGGCGGGAATCCAGCAGAACACAATCACACCCTTGGCTCTTCATTGAAATCCAAAACATTAGATCCCTTTCCTCAGACTTATATAAGTTTAAGCACCACGATTGCGGAATTTGGACCAATAAATCAGAGAATACACATACTGATACTTAAATTATAATTCTGTTCACCACAGGATGACGACAACTTACACAAGACGAGTTTGTTTTGATTCATTAAACCCTGATGTTCCAGTCGATGAAATCCATGTTCCGTTACAATACCGCGCCAATTACACTACCAGCAACTCCAGTGAGACGAAGCATAAGGACACTCAAAATCAACTTGATTTATCTCTAGGATTTTCAAGTCCCAGAAGAAAAACAGACGTTTTGGATATTTTCAACTCCATTAATGAGATTCACAATTCAACCACTAACACAAATACGCCGTATTCGTATCAACGCATCAAAAAATTCCCAAAGCTACCTCCACCTCCTAAGAAATCTATATTAAAAAATTCAGGACAGTTTAGAGAAAATCATGTTTCGAGATCTAAACAGGACCATGCTGATTCTTTTCTTCAAGAAAACCTTACACCGATCACATTGCCACCAAGAAGAAAATCATTGGTACATATGACTCCTGATGAACTCAATGCTCTCGATAATCAATATAGAACGGGTGTTAACTTAGACAACTTGAAGTTTGCAGGAGATGGATACTTACCCTTTCATAACTTGAATAATATTGATAGTAAAAAACCTGATAAAGGTTTTGATAAATTGGTCGATAATTTGGTCACCTCAAAGAGAGAGTTGAAAACTTCATCAAATAATTACCACTCTTATAACATTCATTACAGACATAAAGAAATGACTGCTTACATTGGAGAATTCAGTCGTAAGGATAAAACATCAGAAAGAGAAAAAGAGTGTAATGCATTCAATTATTCTGCTCCAAACAGCTTGAGAGATTTGATGATATATGTCAGTGGTAAAAGACATACCTGGGATTGTATTAATTGGGTTTTGGAAACACACGCAAGACAAGGTGATCATTTAATTTTAGTAAGCCGCATTCCCAATAATGATGATTTCGATGTGGACTATGTTAAACAGAAGGCAGAGGATTTGATGAGATACGTTTTAACGACTTTAAAAACATTGGGAAAAACAAATCTAAGATTTTCTTTCACAGTCGACCTTATTAAGAGCAATGATGTGAAAGAACTTATCAAAAATACAATTGGTTTACACAACCCAAATCTGTTGTATATTTCAACTTTGATCACCACACGTCTAAATGAGAAAAACGGTGCTTTTGTTAAACTAACAACTTATCTTTTGAAACATGTTTCTATCCCAATGGTCATCATTCCTGATTCTTTGTCCAATGAACAAACTTTGGACTTGTGCAAAGATGAGGATAAAGAGTCACTAGACTTAGATCTTTCCAAGAGTTTCTATCTAGACCAACTTACAACAGATTCTAATGTCATACTAGATGAATTTATTGAATATGATAATGAATCAATTTCATCAACTGCTGATCATCCACAAGGCTTTTATCCTGATAATACAAATGCCAATAAGTTGAAACATACTATGTCCAAAAGTTCAAATGGTAGCTCAATATACAAGGTAAAATCTTTACTTGATTCTGAGGATCCCTTACCTTCAACTCTCCATAAATCACGGTCATCTCCTTCTCCATTTGATGATATACCTAAAGCAGGCTCAAACATGATCAAACCAGCATTTTCAAACTCCACTTCAACTAAAAAAGCAAGATCAATTCCTTCAAAAATAGATTCTGGTGATTCTTTTTCAAGCACAAGTCTATCTCCATGCATTGAAAAGAAAAAAAAAGGTGTTTTGGCAAAACTTGGTTTCAGAAAATGGTAGATTTTTGTTCCACAATCATTTTCCTCCTTCAAGTTTGGATTTTTAAAATGAATTTTTTCTTTGATGGCTTCTAAGAGATTCAATGAAATATTTATGACTATTAATACGCTAAATATTTGGTAAAATGCAGTTTGAAAGCATAACTGATAGATGAATTTAGTCTAGCATAGTATAAACTTGAAAAACATTCATTAGTATATATTTTGAACTTCAAACAACAATTAAAGGTACATTGAATAACAAATACCAAATTAATTATAAATAGTCTGTCAATTAATTACGGTAAATTAATTAATACTCTGTTTACCAAAGTAAATAATTTGAAAATTCAGTACAAAACAAAGACATTTTTAGCAATTAAAGTAACTTTCATTTGAATCTCAATGAATAATTCAAAGTTAACTCGCGTTTTTCCCATAGTTAAGAAAATTTTTTGAAAATTTCGAAAAAAATGTGCCAAATTTGTTAGGCAAAATCAGCTAAATTGAGATTTACTCAAAATTGTCCCGACAACTTTTTCTTATACTCTACAGGAGGATAGTAACACGTTGGATGCTACTACTGTCTAAGAAATTATAACTGTCTCATTTTTGAGTAAATTGGCTTCAAAGTTTGGTGTTTTTATATAAGAATTTAGTAATCAAACATGCCTGAATTTTTGGCTTTGCTTCACGAATCACTAATATCAAGATTCAAGACTCATCATTCATCGTCACTTATTATACCACACTTATTCTTTCAGTGGATTGTTGTAGCTATTCTGTATTTGAAACTAAATTTATATATTTAGAGTAATCCCCAATGCTGTCTAGCATGTCATGCTGAAAGCCATAAGCTTGAAGCCATTTCAATTTACCCTACAAAATTGAGCGAAGACGAAGTCGAGCGGAAAAAGCTAGTAATATTAATATTGTTGTTTACAACATTTTAAACTTCATTAATTAACAACTGTTATCGTACAATGACTACAACATACAAATAAAATTTAACGTGATCAGTTTTTTTGTCACTTTATTTCAACTTTTTTCATTCAATTATTATACATTTTTTCATAGTTTTTGAAACTTATTGTTTTGATTGATGGGTTTTCTAATGACTGATTTAGTAGAACGTTGACATGTGTTGGATCTGTTGTTCCACTCATTGCTGTATAAGCTAATCCCACTACCTCCTTTACTACATCATCCAACCCACTTCATCATTATAAATACTTTCTAGCATTAAATTAACCGAACGTAAAATTTTATACCTCCCACAGGTTTTTTATAGTTTCATTTTCACAGATTTCTGTTTTCCAATTTTTTGCGATATATGTGCAGCTATTTAAGATGTGGTTCCAACTAAAACCTTGTAGACCACAGAATTGACAGTTTGCATTAGCATTTACTTCACTCATGTAGTCATAGTGACCCAAGTTGAATCTATGCAAATAGCTTGTTGTGGAATCGTGGATCATTTTTTTCTAGTTGATATAGGATTTTCCAAAATTGTTTCCATCTTTCGGATGTTATCTGTTCATGACAATATTTTAATTTTTGGCTGTCTGGTAATTGGTTCAGTGTATAATTTGTTAAACCATTTACTTGTGTGTTTAAAGGTGTCTATGTTTAGGGGATTACCTTCCATATTAGGGGATTACCTTCCATATCTACCAAATTACTCAGTATCTTTTTTATGAATTTGCCTTTGGATCTAAAGTATTTCTTTGGAACTTGTTTCCTGTTTGCATAAATAAACTGAATTTCATTACAGTATTCTTTTTGTTTAACCATATTGAACCAGGATTCTAAATGTAGTATATCTTCCGTCTCTAGGTGGTAAGTAAACTTCAGCTTTGAAGGTACTTCACAACCTTTTGCAGCATCATAGATCCCTGGTAGCACCTTCGTAATCCATTCCATTGGAGTTATTGCTCTATTGCACATGTTTGGGAATCTAGATTGAACTCTCTGTTTAACAGCCGAAGTGTTTAGCAAATCTTGTAAATAATGGAATAGGTTCAAATTTAATATATCGGCCCAAGTGAACGATTGAATTTTGTATAGAACCTTAGCATGGTCTTCATTCTCCATTATTCTTTTCGATGTGGTACCAGAAGGCTTGTATCTTTGCGGTCTATCCACTGAGTTTGTGGATTTTTTTTTTTCCAATATCATTTATTAAATTTAATACTATTATATAAAATACCAAATAGCTATAAATTCTAATAGCATTCGAAGTTCTTCCAAAAATTTCCAATCATTCCTGTTTTTGATGTAATCTCTAGCTATTGGTTGTCGAATTAAATAAGACTCATTCTTCATTATTAACTTATGAATGAAGATATGTGTAAACAACTCCCAGCTCAAAACTTGCATCCAGTAATTTTCTTCTATTAATTGGCTGTCCGTTCTATATCATATTTTGATTATCAATTATTCTCATTATTATTGTTGTGATTGATTAAGTTTATCTTTTTATATCTTTTAATTTATATTTAATTATTACCCATGTAAAATCTTGCCAACCTTAAAATTTTTGACTCCGAGACAGTGTTCGTCGAAATTTCCATAATTTCCAGATGATTCTGATGTACTTACTGTAGTTGGCTAGTTGAGTTTCATTTGCTGTGTATGGTGCAGTTAATTCTGATATTTTAATACTTATTATTGATGATTCTTGATTTATTTCATTCCATAATTTAACTGATATTTCACATTTTTCAAAAACATGTTCAAAGCTGATTGGTTCTTTTCCACAAAAGGGGCATATCTTGGTTGGATCTGAAACAATCTTGTGATCGTAATGTCCCAAGTTGAATCTGTGTAGATGAGAAAATTGTTTGTAGTTCTTTTTTTGAACTTTATTTAATTTTCTCCAGAATTTTGCCCATGTTGTTGAGGATATTTCCTTATTTAAAAATGTTGGTTGTCTGATGATCACTGGTTGGGAATGTTGTTGAAATTTTTGGTATGATCTTTTGAATGAATCTTCTGTTAGAGCCTCTCCATTTAAATCAACTATATTTTTCACTTTATTACCTATTTTTTTATTTGAATTAATCCATTTAGATTTTATGTTTTTTGGTCTTGACTGAAAAAAAGTCAAATCCATTGATTCTTCTTTTTGCTTTGTAGTTCTGAACCATGCTTTTAAATGTTCGTAATCTTGAATTGAAATGATTTTTTGATATTTAATTTGGAGTTAACTTTATATCCCTGTTCTTCATCATATAACTTTGGTAGTAAGTCCAACCATTGAATGGCTGTTAAGATTTTGTTGTGGAGATGTGGGTGGTTCATCCTGATTTTAGTTTTTATATTGCTTTGTTTAGGAAGGTTGTTCAAATAGCTAAAAATATTGCCATTCAAAATATCACACCAAGAGAATCCAAAATATTCTTGTATCATGTTTTGATGTTCTGTACCTTTTGCTAGCCTAATAGGATCTCCAGAGTTAGGGGAGTATAATTTGATGTCTTTCTGGTGAATATTTGTGGATGGTTGTTCTACCATAACACCATCTGAATTTTTATAATGAAATCTTTGATGTGGGTTTAATAAAAAACGATAACAAATTTCAATTGCAAACAGTTGTAACAAGCTTCTCATTCTCTTGTAGCTATCAATCTTAGCACCATTTTCATTAATGACATTAAAAATCATCTTAGCCCTATGTCCTAAAAGTTGTTGATCAAGGTTTATTAAACCAAGCCCTCCTTTTTCTCCAATAGTCTGTAAAGTGTTCAATGATATACCTTAAAATTGATTTTTGATAGTTCTATTTATTGATTTGAGGTGTTTTGATGGAATGGCTTCATGGCAGTCCTTGGAAAAGATGATAGATAGTGCACACTGCATATGTATTGATACCCTGAGTTTGCATTTGTATAGGAAGATCATGGATTAGGGGATATTGGATTATGTTCAAAACCTTCTTCACCAATGTAGACCAGTCAACACCACCAGCTTGGATACCTAAGAATCTAATTGGATGATTCTTGGAAATGAAACCAGCAGAAAACCCATTCAAAACATCTCCATAATAATTGTGGTAATCAACAGTTGTTTGTTTATGATTCAAAAAAAATAATTTTTGTTTTGTTTTGATTTATTTTCAAATTTGATACTTCACCAAATTCCTCTAAAATTTTCAATAACAGCAATAGGTCTTCTGAATCAGCTACTCCAACATGGACATTGTCAGCAAAAGCGACAAGCTTGAATCTTGTTGTTCCCGGTCTATTTTGTTTGATGCCTTTTAGTTTTTTTTCAATAATTACCAATAAAATCTCAAAAACCAACACAAATAAAGTTGGTGATAACGGAGAACCTTGACGGACACCAGATTCCAATTTAACTGGATCTGATGACATGTTATCCATTCTGATTGATCCTATCATACTTCCATTCAATTCTTTTATGATGTTCAAAATTTTCACCGGGAAACCAATTTTAGTTAAAACATTGTTAATGAAATCAAAGTCTAGTTTATCAAGTGCTTGTTTGATGTCCAATTGGATTAATAGTGGGAATTCAGATGATGTTTTGATAACTGATGATTTATATGTACCATAGTTGGTTATATTTAGTTCCTGGATGCTGTGTTCAATTTGACGTCCTGGTAAAAAACCGAATTCGTGTTGATGAATTATTGGGTTTAAAATTAGAAGCAACCTATTGTTTAATAAACCAGACATGAGCTTTGTTAATGTGGAGGAGAGAGCTATTGGACAAACTTCTTGTGTTGTTGCTAAAAATCTAAACTAGTCACGTGCTGTAAAAATTTTTGATGAGAGATACAGGTATTAGTTAAGTTGTAATTATTACTAGTAGATGTAAGTTATAGTTTACCTCAAAAGTTCAATATTTCGATATAATGTAAATTTTAAAATCAAAATAAAACTAAAAGAGAGGAACTAAAAACTTGTATATTAAAAGAATGAAGATTCAAGAAAGTAGATCTAGCCTATTTATATAAAATCACATCTTGTCTTTGTGTTAAGACACAAAGAGGAGATTTTTTTTTTTTTATTTAATACTGTTTATTGGAACTTATATATAATTTATTTACCATTATATTGTTCATCTTCTATCTTTATTGTGTATTCTATTTTGCCTTTTTATTTTTCATTTTAAATGTTTTCTC
>JAJMAV010000192.1:0-13946 GCA_030565045.1 Starmera caribaea | reverse complement strand
AAACTATGAAGTTTATGCTCATTTACAAGAAATACAATTGGAAAATAACTGGATTGGACACAGTGATAGTGATAAATTCAAAAAGAAGAGAACTTTCAATCCAGATCTGGAACATATAACGAAAGACACAGTGTCGTATCTTAGTAAAGGACCAACATCACAACAAAGTGTAGCAAATATCACTGAAGTAATGACTGAGGTTCTACTTAATTCAATCATTGATTTTGCCGCTGGATGAGCAACATCGATTTCTCTTAAGATGGCATGTCCATCATTTGTTAACACGATCCCACCCATTGGATCTAATAACATTTTCAACATCGCTTTGGGACCAAGACATGTTCTAATAATATCAGCAACTGCTTTCGCTGCAGTGATGTTTGAGATTTGTGCTTGACGTCCAGTTTGTCTTTCTGTTGAAGTGTCTAAAAGAAAGAAGGGGAAAAAAAGTTAGTTTTTTGTAGATATCAAAAATGCTATACAAAAATACAAGCAGCATAATCAAACATACTCATAAACACGACTGGAGCTTGCATCTTGATTGTAGTTGGTTTGGTTTGGTTTTGTTTCTTGCTGATTTATTAGAATTCTGAAAGAAATTGTGATTTTTTTTTCTTTCTACGCGTTGAAAAAAAACTTTTTTTTTTGCAATATGGAAAGAATTGAAAAGAATTGAAGTTTGGTAGTAGAAGAGAATAGAAGAAGAAGAAGAAGAAATGGGTATCGTGGAGAAGATTGAACAGATTCAACTAGAATTAAGTCGTACCCAAAAAAACAAAGCAACAGAGTATCATATCGGTCTACTAAAGGGTAAACTAGCCAGGTACAGACAACAATTATTAGAACCTGCACCAGGATCTTCTTCGTCACCAGGTATTGGATTTGAAGTGCAAAAAAACGGTGATGCTAGAGTTGTGCTAATTGGTTTCCCATCGGTTGGGAAATCATCTTTTCTTTCCAAGATAACTAAAACCAAGAGTGAAGTGGCAAGTTATGCATTTACAACATTAACCTCAGTGCCAGGTGTGCTTGAATACCAAGGAGCAGAGATTCAAATTGTGGATTTACCTGGTATCATTAACGGAGCTGCACAAAACATTGGTCGTGGTAGACAAGTTGTTAGTACTGCGAAAACTGCAGATTTGATTTTAATTGTGTTGGATGCCACTAAAGGGCCAGATCAAAGACAGATATTGGAGAAAGAATTGGAGAGTGTAGGGATTAGATTGAATAAGGAGAAACCAAATATTCATTTCAAAGTTAAATCAAATGGTGGAGTTAAATTTAGTTTTACATCACCACCTAAGTATCTTGATGAGAAAATAGTCACGGGGATCTTAAGAGATTATAGAATTCATAACGCAGATGTCCTGGTGAGAGATGAGAATTGCACTATTGAAGATTTCATTGATGTTATTAATGAGAAACATAGAAGTTATATTAAATGTCTTTATGTTTATAACAAAATCGATGCAGTTTCATTAGAAGAAGTTGATAGAATTGCCCGTGAGCCAAACACCGTTGTGATGAGTTGTGAAATGGGGCTCGGTGTAGAAGATGTGGTGGAAGAGATATGGTGTCAATTAGATTTATTGAAGATATATACCAAGAGAAGAGGTGTTGCGGTAAATTTCCAAGATCCAATGGTTATTAGAAATAACAGTACCATTGAAAATGTTTGTGATTCGATTCATAAAGATTTCAAGAGTCATTTTAAATACGCGCTGGTTTGGGGTTCAAGTGCGAAACATAATCCTCAAAAATGTGGATTGAATCATGTTGTTTATGATGAAGATGTTGTTTCTATTGTTACTAAATAGGCATCTACTATTACATAATTAACTGCAATAACAACTGTAGTATTGAAATGTGTATATACAAGTGTAAGAAGCCTATTTATTTATACCTCTTTTCTCTAAGAAATCTTTAGCTTCATTAATTTTAGTAGCTAAATATGGGGAACCACCTTTATCAGGATGATTAGCCAACATGATTCTTCTATGAGTTTCTTTCAATTTTTTCTTTGAAAGGGTAGATTCTTTCAAGTTGAGGATTTGTAAAGCTTCCTTTGAGGTCATCTTAGAACCAAATCCACCTTTATAAAAAGCTTTACCATTGATCCCAGGTTGAGAAGACTTAAAAGTCCCCGCGACAACATAGGCGATGGTAAAACCCGTGAAAAAAGTTAAGAAGGGGTGTTTTTGTATTTGACTGATTGTTTGATCAAAATAGTAATCTATTGAAGATTGTGGAGGTGTGTTATTGGATGTGCTATTATTATTATTATTAGAAGTAGGATCAAGATTCAAGATTTGAGGTTTGGAGTTTTCCGGGTTTTCACCAGGTATTGGCAAGGTTGGTATTTCAATGGACATCTTCAGTTGTAGTAGCAGTGAGGGAGTGTGGGAGTAACAGAAGAGGATAGAAGATTAAAGATTGAAACTTCAACAAATTTTTTCCATACAAATTGGAAAGAAAGAAAAAAAAAAAACAAAAATTGATCAAGAGAGATGTCAGCAACTATGTAATCGGATTAGTCAGCAATTAGATCATATAATTATGTAATATATTACATCTTATAAATTACATAACATATTATATAATAGCCTATCTAATTAATTACGTAATATATTTACTTAAATGCTGACTAATGCGATTACCTAATTGATGACATTTACAAGTTGATCAAATTTTCTGCTGCAAAAAAGAAAATTTTCAGCTCATCTCTGTAAAAATATTAAAAAAAAAATTATTTCAATTTCTTGTATAGGAAGAGTATCAGAGATTGAGTAGAGAGAAACAGAACCAGCAGAACTCCAAAGATGAGAGTTTACCAGTGCCACTTCTGCTCCTCACCAGTGTACCCACTACATGGAATAATGTTTGTGCGTAACGACGCTAAAGAGTTCAGATTCTGTCGTTCCAAATGTCATAAAGCTTTCAAACAAAGAAGAAACCCAAGAAAATTGAAATGGACTAAAGCTTTCAGAAAAGCCGCTGGTAAAGAATTGGCCGTTGATTCAACTTTGACATTCAGTGCTAGAAGAAACGTCCCAGTTCGTTATAATAGAGATTTAGTCGCCACAACATTGAAAGCAATGGCAAGAGTGGAAGAAATTAGACAAAAGAGAGAAAGAGCCTTCTATAAGAATAGAATGAAAGGTAATAAAGAAAGACAATTGGCTCTTGATAAGAAACTGGTGGAATCTAATCCTGAATTATTGAGAATGAGAGATGTTGAAATAGCTAAGAAATTGGCTAAACAGGCTGCTAAAGATGAAGAAATGGAAGACGAGGAAATTGAAGACGAGGAAGAAGAAGAAGAAGATTCTGAAATGGATATTGAATCTAAAGAAGAATCTGAACAAGAAGAATTGAAACAAAAAGTGGTTTTGAAAAATAAAAAACGTAATGCTAAGAAAGTGTTTTAATTCTGCAGAGAATGTTACTACTAGAGGTTTATATTGTTTTGTGTATTAGTTCTATTTACATATATTTACATTAAGTTGGCTGTAGTGGTTCATTTCCCATACAGCACTGTTTTAAACCATTTAACAATAGAATTATCTTCTTTCTCTACCTTAGGTTTCTCAACGTTTTTAGTATACTTCTTCAACATACATACAAACCCACCACCAACTATCTTGATGCCAACTTTAGGTCTACAAACAACACCCTCCGCTCCAGTTTTCCTGATCTTGGTGTATCTAACATCCCATTCTTTGAAAGCACCTCCATTCCCATTCCCCAATTCAAATGTATTAATACATGTCAAACTCAAATCTTGTTCTTTAATTATCTTCAAACAATCCAAGATTTGTGTCACCGATGGTGTGAATACAATCATAAATGAATCATGTTTCATAAACTCAACCAATTTAGGAATTTGTAAATGACAATCTGCCATATCAAGGAAAATCCCATCCAATACTTCTTTCTCATCTCCTAATTCACCAACCATCTTATGATAATTCTCCTCCATAAATTTAGAAGGACTCTCGCTAACAACAAACTCAATATCTGTTAAGTACATTCCATTTTTATACCCACTAATCATCTTTCGTGCAACATCACTATGTTTTTCACGACAATCCACGGTATATAACGTACTATTCCTTACACCAGTTTCTTCAAACTTAGAATTTGCTGCATGAATCCTCTGTGCAATAGCAAGACTCAGGGAACCATGCCCTGTGCCAGCCTCCAGTAAATTCAATTTCGTGTTGAATCCAACATGTATATCACTTAGTGCCGCGATCGCTGCTGCATCAAAGGGGTAAATCGGTTGTGCCTCCCTCGCACTATGTGTCACATACTCATGAGTTGTGGGTGTAGTGATCAAATATTTATTCTGTTGATGATCTTGGATAATGGATCTTGGTTTTGACGCCAAAATGGTTTGAAGTGGGATTGTGTTATTTAGTGGTTTTGTTGTTTCTTTCAGTGTAAGCATCCATGATTTATCAATGTTTTTCAATGCTCGAAGGATCACTGTGTCGCCTAGCTGA
This sequence comes from Starmera caribaea, assembly GCA_030565045.1. Lineage (NCBI taxonomy): Eukaryota > Fungi > Ascomycota > Saccharomycetes > Phaffomycetales > Phaffomycetaceae > Starmera > Starmera caribaea. The sequence goes on along the minus strand of JAJMAV010000192.1, from coordinate 9,438 downwards.
AACTTCATCTTCCTCTTCCTCTATCTCGTCGCCTTCTCTTAATTATGGCCAAAAAAAAAATATTTTTTTGAGCGATGAGCTTGAAAAAAAAAAATTATCAAAAGATAAACAAAACTGATCAAGAGACAGACAGACAGACAGACAGAGACAGAGAATGCCCAAATTGACTCTTCGATTCAACAATTTACAAAGACACAACAGAATCATTGCCATCGTTGAGAGTTACAACCCACAATCTTCAACGATAACTGTTTCGTCGTTATATAAATTATCAAATCAACCTGTTTCCCATCCTAGTTTAACAGATATAAAAATCCATGATGATTGTGAAATATCGGATTCTAGTATCACATATAAAGGAACGATCGTTGATATGGATTGCTATTGGACGCAGGAGAATGGACTGGTGGTGATGAAGATAAGTCGGGTTGATTTAAATATGAATGATTTACAAATTTTAATTAAATTGGATCAACTAGAGTCGTTTACATCATGATTTTGATTCTCATCTATACATTGTCAACCAAAGGGGGGACAAGGGGAGGGTTTAATGACCGCCAAAATTCCCATTCCCGAAAAACTGATCCCAAATATGTTCATTTGAAACTTCAGTCATTATATCGAAAACTTTCCGTTGTTCAAAATCTTGTAAATTAACTTGTTCAAAATTCGTTGTTGATGGTGGTGTTGATAAGGACATGTAATTTTCATCATCTTCTGGGTATCTAGTCGTTACAGCAGAAGGCGCAGGCACAGGCGGTGGTGGTGAAGCTGCATGATTACTGAAATTTATATTCAATGGGTTTTGGTATGGGAAAGAATTTGGTGGATTCATCGCTTGATTTGTTGTTGTTGTTATTGTGTTAACATAATTCGCGTTATTTGACATGATTTGATCAGGTAATGAATAATTGAAATCCTCTTCCATTTGTGCATTGGTTTTAGTTAATTGACTGAAAAATTTATCAATATCATCAACTTGATCACTAGTGACTTGTTCTCCAATCAAATTATTGAAACTTGTGTTCATTTCATTTGGATGATAATTTGGTGAATTATCGAATTTCAGCTTGATCATCGCTAATGACAAGATCTCAAAAATTTCGACACATTGTTGTGCAGCGTCACAAAGTTCAATTAATGAACTAAGAACTTTTATCACACTTGAACATAATTTTTCAAATTCATTTATCGTTATGAGAGTGGTTGATGAATGATAGATTGAATAGAAAAATGAAGTACCAGCCATAAACAAGTTGTGAACCGCGGCCCATGTATAATTAATAACTTTATCTTCAAATAATTCATTATAACATTTGATTATTCCCTTTGATGAATTAAACACAATCTCCAATGATTCTTGATTTAATTTAGGGTTTTTAGGGTTCAGGCCAAATAACAGCAGCTTGGTATGATGATAATTCAATTTAAAGAAAACTGTATTAAAATCACAATTTGATTTTCTTGCAATTTTCAATGGGATAGTTTTAAACCAATTTTCTAACTTGGAATTAACTTTTGTTTTCCAATCTTGTAGATCTTGATAATAACGAGGTATTATACTATTGGGGAAATACAAATATTGTAAAATTTCACTTTGAATTCTTCTAATTTTGAAAAAATTTAATGAAATTATCTTATAAGTGGGTAATGAATTACTATGACTTATGAATTCCCCCTCATCACCAGGGTTAATCAAACAATCATCTAATTCTGATGGGAATTGTGTACTTATATTCTCCTCAGGGATACCAAATGGTCGACCTAAATAAACACATATTTGTCGATCAAGTGAATAAGTACACCAAAATAATCGACGTCTTAAATCTTTTGTATAAGGTGACATTCTGAAATTCACCTTTTCAGTGTGGAGCCCTAAATCCACAGCGAGTCGCACTAAAGTTCCCAAGATATACCAAACTCCAGGAATAGAAGGTCTCATTAAACTGTATAAAGTTAATAACAATAGTCCTTGTAATAACTCCAATCTATCATCTGATTTATACAATGAATCAATATGTTTCATTGCCTCTAATTTGAAAGAGTTACTTATATCAGAGTTATATTTCAATAGATTAATTGACGTGGCAATGGCAAACACTAAGTTTAGATAAAATAAACATTTTCTAATATGATCTGGGATATCATCTAAATTCGTGTAATTTGAATTTTGAAATTTATAATACCAAGTATCTTCTAACGCGATTGGTGTAGTGTCAAAATTTGTTTTAGTGTAATTGGACGCTATTTTCAAATCAGGTGAAATATTACCATATATAGGCTTGAAAAAATTATTTATAAATTGTTCACGATGTAATATTGGCAATTGAGCATTTGATTGTTCAAAATAAATCTTGATGAAAAGTTCAGAGTTGGTTTTATTTGGTAAACCAGTAAGAAAATTTTGTGATAAGTCACGAGTCGGTGCCTGTGTTGTGATAGAATTACTTTCATTTATATTTGGATGGAAATTAACTGCTGTGAATAATAATCTGGCAAACGATATCCCTGAAGAATCTCCCAAATAAAATGATAATCCCGTGTTTGTGGAGGGTACTGATAGTTTGATACTTGATGGGATCGAGGAGTCCTTTTTATCACTAGAGGTGACACTTGATGGAGACTTTGATATTAGTTCATCATTTTCATCATCATCATCATTGTTGTTATTATTATTATTATTATTATTATTATCATCATTATCCTGTTTCTTATTCTTTTTCCTCTCTTTATCTTTCTTCCTATTATTTGCAACTTGTTCATTCCAATTATCAACAGGTGTGATCCCATTCTTCCTCAACTGTTCTTCTAAATTAGAAATCTTATCCTCCAAATAAACAATATAAGATCTTGGAACTTGTCTCCCCGTTGCAGGATCCAATCCAACACACGAAACACCGGCTTTCGTACACCTAGCACAGCTAGGGAACTGTTGGTCACATTTAGTCTTCTTCTGTCTACACCGTTGACACGCTGCAATAGATCTTGAGATCCCAATTATAGTGGAAGATGGTCGTTTCTTATCGGTTTTCCCGTCTGAGATCGTGGTTGTTGCTGGTTTTTCCTGCTGCTGTGTCACGGGTGGTTGTTGTTCAAGTGTCTCTGCTTCGTCTCTTTTCCGTTTGGCCATTTCTTGTGTTTTTGTTTTATCTTCCTTAACAGTGCAAGAGATAAAGGAATTTTTTATTTATTTTTTCTTCGGTAACTTTTTTTTTTTTTTTTCAGAAAACTACAAAAAAATTGATAGAAAAACAAATTTATAAAAGGAAATTAATACAAATTTAATGAGACATTATACATTCTAAGCACTGTGGTTGCGAAGATCTGATTGTTTAGATTTGTTCTAGTTTTTAAATGATCAAAAAAGCCAGGAAATTGATTTGAAAATGAAACAATATCTAAATCAAACTAGGCTGTTGGAAATTATTATACATTTGCTGCTGCTGCTGCTGTTGTTGTTGTCTATTGGCAGTCATCTGAGCTTGTAGTTCATACGCAGCGTGTTGTTGATATTGTGCAGTATGTTGCTGTTGAATAGTTTGAGGGAAAACTGGTGTGGTTGGTAAGTTTTCATACCCTCCAAAACTTGGTTGTTGTTGTTGAGCAATAGAGATTCTATTTGACGAGTATGTTTGTTGGAATGGGTTTGTTCCGGTTGACTGTTGTTGCTGTTGTAAAGTTGGAGTTTTAATGAATGGATTAGTTCCGGTGATTTGGGATTGTAATGGTTGTTGTTGTGGTTGGAATGAATTGTTTGAAGAAGAATTGGAACTTTCTTGAATTGAACTCAAATGGAAACTGTTGGTGTTGCTGGTGGTGGCAGGAGGTTTATAGTCTAAAGAAAATGGATTAGTTCCAGTTCTTGCTGGATCTAAAGTCTTGTGAGTTTCTGAATTTTTAGTAGTAGCTGCTGGTGATTTATAATCTAAAGAGAATGGATTTGTACCAGTGGACTGTCTTTGCACTGTTTTAACCACTGGAGATGATACTTGAGTCGTATTGGCGGTAGTAGTAGTAGTAGTAGTAGTAGTATCAGTGTACCCACCAAATCCAACACCTGTATAACTTGGTTGAATAGTGGCTGTTTGAAGTGAACTGAAAGTTCCTGTTGGGTATTGTTGCAATTGAGATTGAGGTTGAGCTTGATAAGTTTGTTGAGGTTGGATCTGTGGAGTTTGAATGAAAGGTTGGGCAGTGAACCCAGTTGTCTGTTGTTGTTGTTGTTGTTGTTGTTGAGGCTGTTGGAACTGCTGAGCATTGTAACCAGTTTGCTGAGGAACTTGTTGCTGAACAGGTTGTTGTAAGAAAGGATTGGAAGTTTGTTGAGCAAATAAACCTTGAACTGGTTGTGGTTGTGGTTGGGCAGCTGCAACAGCATAGAATCCATTATTAACAACAACACCATTGTTAGTTGGTTGTAATTGTACTGGTTGCATTTGAAAAGTTTGAAATTGGAATTGATTTTGCCATGGGTTGGCAACTGGTTGAACTTGAGCTGGTTGTTGTTGTGATGGTTGTTGTTGAGCTTGCTGAGTGGTTTGAATTGGTTGATGTTTTTTTGGATTCTCTTTAAACTCTTTTTCAGCAAGATATTGAGATCTATTAACTTCAAAATTAGGATCATTCAAATATTCTTCCAAGCTATTAGCTAACGCAGTTGGTGCATGTTTAATTGTTGGAACATGTAATTTAGTAGCGTACTCTAAATGTTTTGCGACTCTGAAATAATTCACAACATTGGTGGTTAATTCAACAAATTCTTTATAAATCTTCAAAGCTCTTTCAGCATCGATCTTGGACATTTCAAAATAATGTTCCAAGATGTTGATGACACCTTCATTTAAACATTGGAATAAACATAACAGATCATTAACAAGCATTCTAAAACAGGTTAAAACAATATCATTATTAACTTCATTTTCACTAAATTTACAACTGAGTAATGCACTGATTTGCTTTTCCACACTCTCGACTTCTCTCAACAGGCCTTTCTCAATGGTCAATGTCCTTAATCTCCCACCGTTCTTATCGTTCTTAGTGAGCTGTTCATCTCGGACATAATCCACTCCAGTGTTGGCAAATTGTTTAGCTCTAACTGCCAGGTATTTAGAATAGCGAATCAATTGTCTCGCATCGGGGGAATTGACCTGACGGATAGCTTTCAAATCAAATAGCTCTGGATGGACTTTCAAGTAGTTTAACGTGGTATCTTTTTCACCTTCTCTGATCATGATATGAAGCATCAACATTGATTTAAAAACAATTGACCATGCAGTGTCACTACTTCTTCCGTATAACGCACTCATCACTGCTTTCAATTCATGCTTGGACCCGGTGGCTAGTAAAATGGGTTCCACGTATTTCGGTTTTGGAGCAGCAACCTGTTTCTTGAGTTAGTCCTCTGGTTCCTTACTTCTTTCTTCTTATGAATTTATAGGGGTAAGTAATTCCACTCACTTTGAGTTTAGTTGCACCCTGAAAAAAATGTTAGTTTCTGCATCATTAACCAAATCATGGTTTTTCCAGATCATACCTTCACGACCTTCTCGTAAGTCGTCATTTCTTCTGTTCTTTCTTCCTGTCTTTTTAGGAGAGTTCTTCCAACTGTTTTCTTAAAAAGGGTCGAAATTCTGAGTTTTTTTTCCTCTTTTTTTTGTATGGTGAAGAAATTTTATGAATTTTTTTAAGTATGAAAAGAAGCTGAAGATTTGAGTTAAATTTCAAGATTTATATAACAAGAGATCAAATTAAACACTTTATACACACTTCAATTACTGATATCAACATCCTGTAGAAAAAAAACCTCGTTATTTGCACCTCTTTTGAACGCTATCTCGTTTTTCAGCTCATTACAAAAAATCATGTTCTTTATGCTCCAATCTCCTTTCCCGTACACCTCTGGGATCTTATCACTTAGCACTGGAAACAATGTCTTGTAATAACTAGCAAATTCTTTGACATCCGATTCAGTGATTCTATAAGTTTTCTGAATTTTTTGTAATTTCAACAAGATCCAATCTGGGAATAAAGATTTGGAATCTTGGATATGTTTCTTATTACTTAGTCTCATTAACCATAACAACACAACGTTATCTACCTCGTCACTCTTAGTTAATTGGTCGTAACTTGTAATGGCAAATGTTAGCAGCAAACTGTTGCTGAAAACAGTATCATTTTTATAAATGGATTTAAATGATAATGGTTTATATTGTTTAATCAATGCTTTCTCCAAGGTGGTTATATTTTCAAATGTTGTTTGATAAATCAGTTTCAGTGAGTTTCTATAACTTTTACTGATTTTTAAAAACTTATCATCAACTTTCCCATTAATTATTAACAGAGGTTGTTTGAGGATGTTTAGTTTCGATGTGATGATGTTGGATAATTGTTGTAATCCTTCTAATTTGTTTCTTAAAGTGGTTGTTTTCTCATCGGATGTTTTGACCAAGTAGGCAAATAGTTGTACTAATTCTTCTGGTAATGGGTTTGCAGTAGTTAATTTAAATGAAACTTGATTCGAGGCATCAATGGCTAGTTTATCTAAGTTGAAAAGTTTCTTGAAATTTGAATCAACTTCTGGAATTCTCAAAGCTAGTGTAGTATGGTCATGTTGATTCTTATCAATGACGAACCCATATCCATATAACAATTCTTCATTTGATTTTTCACCATAATTATTGAAAATTTCCAAACCTGATGAACCAATATCTTGTTCAGTCTTGAAAATGAACTCATCATCCTTAAATTCCCAATGTACTTTAGTATCATTATCATGATTTAGCAGATCCACAATTGGTAATAAGAATGCTTCATTAACATCTCTTGCTTTATCTCCAGTTATGAAAAATGGGAATGCTCTTGAATTGAATATGATTGAACTCCACATAAACGCAGGAAAACTTGTCCATGATATAATTGGTGCTTTGAAATAACTAATGAAATTTTCTGATTTTGGTTCATTCATAAAAGTCTGGTAGAATGATAAATCTGTTGAGTCAACCTTATTAATTGGTAATTTTTTAACAATTTCATACCAATCTTCCACTAATTTTTTAATTCTCGAGTCCAATGAATTACCTAGATCCGTTCCTTTCAGTAAATTACGCTCATTAGCACTCCAGAAAACAGGTGATCCAGTTTCTTCAGGTGTTGGTAAAAAATTGATATAATCTTGATAATATTCATTTAGTTTAACACCATTTAGTACTGTGTATTTCGAATCAAATCTTAGCTTGGCTAACAATAACATAGTCAGAAAGTTTCTATTTCCTTTGATTGAAACATCGAAAACTTGTTCAGCTTGTACTGGAGTAATGAACAATTTAGATGGGATTCTCAAGATTTCAGAATTTGATTCAATTTTATTCTTGGAGATTGCTGAAACACCGGAATTTTCAGTTGAGCTGAACGTCACATTGGAGTCAATTTTAGCTCCTTCAGAAACTGCCCACTGCACAACTTTGTCAACTGACATCTTTCTATATTCTCCTTCCCTTTCATTAAAACAGTGACAAATTGAAGAAATTTCGGAATTTTTTTTCCCCAGTTGGTTATACTGATTTGTAAGCAATTAGTCATGATTATTAACTTATTATGTAATACACATCCAAACACCATTAGTTGTTATATAACTGTAGTTATAGTTTAGCAGCTCTCTTAGAATCTTTCAACAACTGAACTGCTTTAGCAGCCATCCCGTAACCTGCTTGATATCCATAACCTGAAGCTCCATAATTATGGATCAAGATTTTACCATCTTCAATTTCTTCCAATTCAATTCTAACACCTCCATGTCTACTTGGTCTCAATCCAGCAGCTACTCTAATAATTTCCAAAGGTTTATCCAAGATTTTAGGTAGTAGTTCAGTAGTTCTTTTCAAAATATCTTCAGTTTCATATCCAAAAGTATCATTTGTCCAATTATCTTTCTGTAAAAACCCACCTAAAACTAATTCATCATTTGAATGTGGTCTTGGAATAATATATGTCGCATAATCTTCACCCCATCTCATGATATTTTCTTGGATATGTGGTGCTCTAATAACTACAACTTGTCCTCTTGTTGGATACACTTTAGAGTCTTCAATTCCTCCCAATGATTTAGCACCAATTCCTGAACAATTGAATACAATTTTGGTTTTAAGTGAATAAGCTTGTGAAATGTGAGTTAATTTTTTTCTAGTAACTGTGACACCTTGTGATTTTAAATAATTGATGAAATTTCCTAAGAATTTGGGACAATTGAAATCCCATGTTGTGAATGTAATACCAAATTCAACACCTTTTGGTAATTCAGATTTATCAATAATTTTAAAATCTTTTAGATACTGTTTCAATGAATTGATCTTATCGTCACCAGGATAGTTGTCCCAATATTCACAACTTGGCTTTAAGTCTAATCCACAACGGGCACCACCTAATTTCAATTGAAGTTTTTGTAAATTTGTATAAGTTAATTTATCAAATTTTAAAGTTTCTTGATCATTAGGAGAAATACATGAAAAATTCCCACCTGCCCATGGCGAAGTATAATTAATTGATTGATCACCTGGTAAATATTCTGCAATTATTGTGATTTCAGAACCTGAAATCCTCAATGTGTCAATTAATTGGAATGTGGTGTATAAACCTATGATACCGGCACCAACCACTGTGTAATTTGACATTGTGCTTCTGATGACTCTTATACCTTGACTTAAAGTAGCTGAATCTAATAGTTCTGAATAAAATCTTGATGAGTAGAAGTAGGAAAGCGTTCGGTACTTATATTCAAAGTTTAACGACATTGGAAAAAAAGTGTCGCTTATATCTTAATGGAAAATAATTTATTGGTTGAATTCAGTATTCTGGTGCAGTACAGTTCTTTGGAATGACATTGATCGACTACTAATTGTTGTGGACAATATAACCAGCAACAATATGGAATCAGTTGTATTTGAGGTTGAGATATTGATTAGAATTTAGTACCGATAACAACTGATTGGTGTCTGGATGGTTGTGATATCATCAAATTTTGTGTCAATTAATAGTGACTAGCTGAAGACGTTGTTTGATGACAGCTACTGTCTACACGGTTTGGATTGAAGGTACTGATTAAACTGATATAATTTCATAATATTAATGATTTTGTTTATATAAAATTAACTAATTCCAGCATATTTGATATATATATTATATATTATCGTTTATAATATTAATATTTACTAAAAGACGTAATTATTATGTACTTATATATAAATATGTAAGACTTGACAAGACTGTGCTAGTCTAGTTGTGATAATGTAGTGGCCTGAGTCTATAATCTATCTACTTGAAGATGTTGTAGTTAGTATAGACGAGGTAAAGCTTGTCCTGTTTCATTAGATTATACAAGTTAAAGTTATACAACTGATATTTATAGTTGAGCTGATCTTCATGGTGGCGAGACTAATTAATAGT
>JAJMAV010000191.1:0-13970 GCA_030565045.1 Starmera caribaea | reverse complement strand
TTTCAAATCTTTAAATATGATTGTCTGTGAATCTCACATAATAGAATGAATATACATAAACAAACTCTAGAATCTTCTATGAACATCTTTGCACTAACTTGACTGCAAGATTACTAGAAGTTTCTGTAATGAAGAAAATAAGGTAACCTAGAAGATGAAATCGTCTTCCAGAAAATTCATATGATATAAAGTAGTTGATGTAACACACAAGCAGGTCACATTACTAAAATCATACTATTAGATCACGCTACAACAAAGTGAGCTGTTATATTATTCATTAACAGCCCATTGATTCAAGTCGTATGTTTATGTTGCATGTTTTACTATTAATTAGTCTCGCCACCATGAAGATCAGCTCAACTATAAATATCCTTTGTATAACTTTAACTTGTATAATCTAATGAAACAGGACAAGCTTTACCTCGTCTATACTAACTACAACATCTTCAAGTAGATAGATTATAGACTCAGGCCACTACATTATCACAACTAGACTAGCACAGTCTTGTCAAGTCTTACAGTTGATCAATATCGAAGTCAATTATTGATTGATAATATCTTAATAATGTATGTGTTTGAAAATATGTACCATAATTATGGTACAGATCCAGAATCCAGATCGAAACGACCTTAACATTCAGTTTATAACTTTATATTGCGCATACGATAGTGGCTGATGCTGTTTTCTCCCCTTTTTGGTAAACCACCTTGAAAATTCATTCATGAATCATGTGCCAGAAATCGAGACTCTCAGTTAATTCAGAATTACAGTCTTCGCAATCGATTCTACAAATTTCGGTGAAATTTTACAAATTCTTATAATTTATTCTACTTAGTACTCATTTTAACTCAACATTACCATTTCACAATTATATGACAAACCGTTGAAACCGTGATAACTTTAACAGTAATCTTACGATAAAATCACATTTCAAATAAAGCAAAAATCAACCCATTCTAAGATTATCACTTATCAAAATTAGGCCTGTAAGTCTGAAAGATCTGCGATTTTTTTTCAATTTTATCTTTTTCATCAGTTTTTACACCAAAAGAATTTAAAAATTCCGGTCTGATAAAAATTTCAAAAATTAGAATTTATAGGAATGTGTCGTGTGGTCATCTTTGTCTGAATGTGCATTAATAATGAGGAGAGTTGAATCATCATGAGCAGTGGCATTTGAAAGCTGATTGATAGAATACAAAAGTGGTGTGACAGATGATTCTTATATAAAATTGTTGGTTCTTTCAAGATCTCATCTAGTACCTTGGTCGATGTCTGAGTCCACCAGAAGATCTACTAGCAATGAGCATCACTTATAATTTCCATTTTCTCATGTATTATATTGTTTACGTGAAATTAAATTGAGGTTAAAGGAAAATGATTAATGTTAAGAAACAGTGAGAATCGCCCCAAATTGTTGCCAGCTTAAATATCATATACCTAGAATGTTACTTAGGGTTCAACTATCTCTGCATAATATTTTTATTTATAGCTCGAAAAAGTTCTATATTATAGCTCAATAATTAAATATCTACAAAATTAGTACAAATTATATATTGACAAGATTTATACAATAATATGCATTAATTAATATTATAAGATCATAATGTGCTAGTATGCTGTCGAATTTGTGATATCTTTGATATATTAATTCTCGAATAAGGTTGATTCAATACGTATTAAAAAAGTACAAGAATTTGAAGCAAAAGTCATTAATTTGATGTTGATCAAAGAAAATTAAATAAAAATCCAATTTAAACAGCCGATAATTGTAGATTAATATATTATTTACGCTCATTGCTATACCAAAAAAAGCTGATAATCAAAGTCATGATGGAGATTATGCAGCTTGTGATTTGAATATTTGTGATATTGAGGAGATGGCAATTTCTGACGTTGAATATCTGAAATAATTAATTAAAGTTCAGCAATTCAAAAATCTGTGAAATTAAATTATAATACTAGACCATTATGAACTTGATATTGCTTTTATCGACTGTTCACTGATAAGTGGTAGGATCAGCTAAAAAGCTGGTCAGATCTAGTTTAAATAATCCACCGCTGTACCAGTAACTAAATAAATTTCATCTTAAATATTGTTAGCTCTTATCAATAACAGCGGTATGGCCACTACCCTAATATAAAACGTCAAGCTTATACTTCTACAGCAGTTAGTTTTTGCCAGAAGTAACTCTTTCTGGTAAGCCTGACGTTGCTGTATCCAAGTTGACTTGTTGCTCTCGACTATCACAGGTCAAAACATTATGCGAAATTTGGAATTCCATCAATGTACCAAATGGATCACGATAATTAAGTCTAATAATCGCCTCAACTATATCTCTCCTGAAATCACCAAAGGAAAGAACACCAATAGTTGAGTATGGCAATTTAAGAAGTTTTTCTTGATCTTCGGATCTTGGTTTTTGAACCTTCAAAAATCTGGAGCGGTAATTTTTGGGCTCGACTGTAATTGCATCAACTATAATATGGTTTGATCCTGTTATAGAAAATAAATCGGGCAAACCTGAATTTGAATCATATGTACTAAATGGAATAAAAGCGTGATACCTATCGTTTGCTCTTAAAATTGAAGTGCTTATTAAGTTCGTATAATATTCTATTTTTGACTTTTCTTGAGCTTCTTCATTATAATCTGGAAGAATTTCATCGTTATTATTAATTGATGATCGGAAATTATTAACCACAAATTTCAATACTGTTTTAACTGATATTTCAGTTCTAAGCAAATCAACATTCTCACCATCAAAAGTTTTTTTAATTGTCATTTCGGTAATTGCTTCAATTTCATATTCAAGTTCATCGAAACAACATTTCTTAACTTTTTTTCTTAAGCTCTGAATAGGATTCAAATCAAAGTCAGTTTTGTAGTAAATAAAACCTTTTAAATTATTTTCTATTGAAATGCTTGCTCTTAATACCATTATTCTACCAAAACCTGGTGTATAAGAAATTGGTTGCTTTATGTTCACTTTTGGATAACCTAAGTAAATTCGGTATTTCAACTGAGGTTTTTCAGCTTCTTTGTATGTTGGTGGAGCATTAAAGTCTAACCACCCAGATAATGAGTCCCACAAACTCATTCTTTGCAAACTCTGAATTGTTTCTGATTGAATGCTCAAAAAAACTGCTGAGAATTATATTATAACTAGACACAATTTTGGTTCTGGAGTGAGGACTTCTAGCAGCTACCGGGTTACCAATTTAGGAAGTAAAGCTTCGATCAAATAGTTGAGTCTAGAATCCAATAGCACAATGGTAGTATAAGTACTGATCTAGATAAGTAAAGCTGGTTTTTTAGTTGAGTTAGAAGAAGTAGGTAGTTATTGGATTAAATAATGAAATTATGATATTGGATTGAGTAAATATTTTGAAAATTAGCTATATGATATATTAATATTGCTAACTTTTCCGCTCGCCGTAATTCGACGTCTAATTCGCTCATTTTAATTGCACTGGACCTGTCATCGAGGTCCCCTTTATTTTTTTTGGTCAATCCGACCAGCAATTCGGATTTTTTTGCAAAAGTCGGATTCAAAAGTCGGCGTCATTTCCCAAAATTATTGGGTTTAAAGTGTGTACATATATTTGGGATAGCTTGTGGGAACAGGTATCTCGAAACAGAGATTTTTATCAGTGACATTTTGTCAAGTTATGAACATTGTTGGATTAGCAATCTTACCGGTATTGGAGGTCTCCGATGAAACCAAATGGCTTGGATTTTTGCTTGGTTACTGGTGATAGAATTTTATAAGTACCATTATTTTTGTCATTAGAAACTTCTATCTGAAGATTGAAGAACGTTATTGATTGCGATTAAATTTCCTGGTCCCAATTTAACAAAAGAACGACTTGATAAATAGAAAAGTTTGAAATTGTTAGCATTGGATGCTACAATTGATATTTGTTTGTTTTTTACTTCATCTTTTGATTTTGTTAGTGATTTTGGATCATGGATTGGCAAGAGATGTTTTTGTCATCATAAGGATGTGAATGTTTTGTGAAGTTTAGAATATATGAAATTTTAAACGAGGTTGGAAGATTGTGAATTAGATCGATTTCATTGATCAAATTTATATTTTGGTTTAGTAGCTATAGGTTATTGAATACGCTTTTTTGCGAGGATGAGTGAATTAAAAGCGAAGATTAATTAAGTTGGTACTTAATTAATAGAGTAACTTTATACTTGAAAGTGAAGATTAATTGAATTTTTGTTTCAATTAGCAGAGTAACTTAGAATTTGAAAGTGAAGATTAGTTAAGTTGGTACTTAATTAAGTACAGAGTATCTTTGATGAATGAAAATGATTTCATCATTACAAGATTTACAGCTTGTAATTTGAGACACGATGTTTCATTAGGTTAGTGACTATTTTTTAGGTTAATAGAGAGAATAAGTAAGAGTGAATACTTATTATGTTACCTTTTATACAATTATTATGATCAATGAATTTATCTACATGTAATGTGGATACAAAGTCATTAGGTTTTTTTTAACTGGAATTTGTTGAGAAGTGATTTTGAATATTTTGTCACTTGAATATTTGATCAGCTTTGAAGTTGATTATATTGTTACCTTTTAAAGTTTAGATCTATGATTTGATCTGTGAGTTGATTCATTATAGTTAATGAATTCCGTTAGGATAGCGTTGAACAAGATGTTCCGTTTCCTTCAGTTGAAAATGATACATTCAAATCAATGTAGACCTAAAAGATCGTGTGCCTTTATTAAGGAACAATAGGTGTTTACTGCATGAGTTCAAGTGTTGAACCTTGATTATTTAAGATCAAGCAATAGAAGATGATGAAAAGCTGAGATCAGTGATTTGTGAATAATGTGAAATTTTCACTTCAGACAAAGTTTAATTTCATAATTTGTTTGAAATAAGATATGATATTTGAAAGCTTAAATTTTAATTAAATATTTACTAGATGATCAAATATGTTTGTCAAGGTAATATAGTTCAGTAATCTAATGAATGAATCATCAGTTTGAATTCAATTGTTTCAATTCTTACTCTGATTACTGTTTGAAAGCTATTAATTATGGCTAGGCCATGAAGTGTGAATATCAATTTTTTATATTCAAGAAACAGAGTATGGTGGATGATTTTAGTTTAAATCATTATCGGAGTCGTATGGATCATTATCACCGTCATCATCGTCATCACTGTCCCTATTATGGGCTTCATTGTTATTGTCATCGCTGTTGTTGTATTGGCAATTTGGTGGATGATTTTCAGTTTGAAAAATTGATCTTGATGAGGTTTTATTTTTTGATCTATGCCATTTTTTGACTCATGGTACTTTTTCGAAAGGAATGATAAGTATGTTTACTAGAAATTCTGGGTGATTAAGTATTGTACTGGATGTTTTCCAATATTTATTGAGGTTTGACCAGTATATATTTTTTTTGATTTTTTGATTTTTTGATTTTTTTTTTTGATTTTTGACTTTTTGATATTTCGATACATATCTTGATTTTTTTTGATCTTTGGTTGAGCTTAATGTGAAAATGTAATGATTGTTGAGATAAAATTGTTCTGATTGTTTACTAAATGAAGTTTTTTTAGGAGATATTGATATTCTACTACAAGTTGTATAACTGGTTGATTAGTTCTCCTTTGAATTTTTGAATTCAATAGAAAGTAAGAAAAAGGGTATGATGTCGTTTTGTTATGACTACTATCATTAGAACATTGATTATGTGATAAGGGTTTGTTACCTTAGTCAATCGTTTCACATTGGCAAGCTCATGAAGTGGGGTATTTTAGTATCTGAATCTATGAGATTACTATATAATACACAGATATTTCCTCTCTTTGTCTCGTTACAAGGAGAACAAGGATTCACCAGCTCATACAATTTTAGTGTACATCATGTCTCCGGCTAAACGACAACTACACTAATTAATAAAGGATCTTTCGAAAATCATCATTAAATAGATTTGGCGATATTGCAGTGAAAGCAACAGCTACAACCAAAAATTTATTTTCTGTGAAGAATAGTTTTCCACATTATTTATTCAGAAAGCTGATTGATATGAAGTTGAATAGTATACCAACAAAATGCAATTCTAAACATTGACTTATATAGCAATGTCTATCTTATATCAAATTCAAAATTTTCTTTCCACTAGTCATCTGTAAAGACTAGTTTTGTTTTTGTGTCAAAGCTCATTGACTCAATATTTTCAAAGTTATGACTAAAAATAAAAAGCCAGTTGTGATTAATATCACTATTATAATATCACTATTATATTATCACTAATACAACCAGACTTACAACTTACAGAAGAGATGGTTCAAGAAGACCGCTTATCTGCTTTGGAAAGAGATATGAAAATAGTTTTAGATTACCTCAAAACCAAAGATATCAGCTTTCAGAATATTCTTAACAATGTTGATCGCACAGAAAGGAACGGTGATTTAGAGTCTGGCTTATCACACACACCAGTATCCCACCAAGGAAATGATTTTGATGATGAAACAAATACTGTTTCTAATGAAAGGAAAATCTCACATATTTGGTTGAAGAATGGTTGGGAAGTCATTTGCTGGATTTTTTTGACATTTGTCCAGATTCTCATCATTGGAATCTATTGTATTATGGCTCCGTTGGGCCTGACAAATGATAAATTAAGACTGATAACTTTTGAAAGATTCAGGAACGCTATTTCATGGTCTTGCCGCCATAAACTTGTTTTATTTATTGTATTAATAAGTACAACATTCATAGCGCTTTGTGCGTGGGAGATATTGGAAATGGTTATAGCACTAGCTTGGACTACTTTCCCAGGTCCATCTGATGCAACGCTGATGGTGGTTGAAATTCTAAAACAAATCTTTACTGGATCTATAAAAAATGTTTTGAAACAGGAAGGTAAAAATATTATTATAGACACAACTATTAAAATCATTTCAGAAATTGCATTGTCCAAGAATGGCGTTTTTGCATTATGTTATGCAGTGTTGATCATGGGATTCAGAGAGTTTTTGGCTGAGTAATCAGATGCTGGCCGCAACTTTACTCAATAAATTAAAACAAAATGAAAGCAGTTGAATTTAATGGTTTTATTGTTTACAACCTTTCCAATATTTCAATTGTTTATCAGCTTTACCATTTTCTTTCTCCAATTTTATCAAGCATTCTTCATTCTTTTCCAAAAAGTTTAAATAGTCAATAAAATCCATTTCATTTGATTCATTACTTGTAAATAACCAAATTCATTATTATATAATAAATTTAACCAAATGTCATTAAATTGATTTCAATTCTCATAATATTACTCAATATCACTTTTTCCGGCCCATATCATAAAACTCTTGGGATAGCATTCCGAATCAATGAATTTTTTCAAAAATTGTATTACTGAAGTATCAACTGAGTCCTGACTATCAAAACTTTCAACATCACAAATCAGAATTTTTACAACACTGAAGGGTTTATCATTGTAAAGTACTCTGAAATCTTTTAGTTTGGTAACCTTTAGTTAGATTTAAAGTCCAAACAATTTCAGGATAAATTGAGATATTTGAACTTAATATCAACCTAAGAGACAATGAAGTTCCATTTTCACTCAAAGTAAAGTGAACATTTGAACTTAATATCAACTTAATATCAACTTAAGAGACAATGAAGATCCATTTTCACTTAAAGTAAAGTGAGGATATTCTTAGTCTGAGTTGCTAAAATCAAAAAATCATACAATTGTGACAAGTCATTCTTTAATAAAATTTTCAAAAACCAGTCCACTTAATTCATCAATAGGAGACCTTACTAATGTTGATTCTTCATCTTTATCATCTTTATGATCTATGACTTCTAATATCATGGTATTTTATTATCAGTCAAAGATTTACTAAAACAATACTTGGTCATAAAAATTCATCATTTTGTTCGGTTTCTTCATCTCCCTCATTGTTATAGTTTTCATTTAATCCTTTTCAGTCATAATTAACGATTTTTTATTGCTGGAGATCCAGAATACCCATTAGTTGCCATTTTTATACCAAATTTTGGTGAAGGAAGATTAGTTATTGGTAGTTTTTCTCTCGGTTTGATACCTATTGTTTTGTTTATCAGCACCTTATCTGTTCAATGTTTAAAGAACCCAATTCATTGCCTTCAAAAGAAAAAAACAACAGTAATTGTTCCATTGAAAAAACCAAACAATCAATGATAGTCCATTTAAACTCCAACATAAAACAGGTGTAGTTTTCTCTTGACCACCAGTGGCTAAAACACATGAAACTTTTTTCTCTTTATTGTTTACATTACTTATATGTATCAATTTCAAACTTCACATAGAGTATCATGAGATTTAACCGATTTAATTTATAGCTGAATCCCCAGTTTCTTTATTTACAATTGCCAGTGAGGTGAATACTTAGTAGCATTTGGAACTGCGATACGTTAAACATCTAGAGACCAGCTCATTCTTCTTCAGTAATGAATGAACTTCATGTTTCCTGTGCTCTTCCATTTAGTAGAAACTTGAGAATGAACATTGCTTGATTACTCAATTTTCTATCAATGTTTTGTTTATTAAAATTAAATTGATTGTAATTCAGAAAATTTTGCTGAACTTTAATATAAAAACTGGCCGGCCGCCGTACTCGAGAATCAAGATCAACAACTTTTTGGGCGAATTTTTCCGAACCTCAAGTCAATTTATCTAATGAAACAGCACGATAGATCGATTTTGGGCCGATGGTTTATAGCGTAGAATAATATAATAGCTAGGAGCTGATAATTTGATACTAATCACTATATTACAAACGGAACTCTACAACCTCAATTCAATACTATTAAATTAATTGTTTTTATTATATTATTCTTTTTTCAACCCTTCAAAATCTTTTTCTGAAATATCTGAACGTTGACACATTTCTGTGAAAATTCCTCCCATGTTAAACAAGTTCCATGGAGTATCAAACTCGATCACTTCACCTTTATCTAAAACTAAAATTCTATCATAATTCAAAATAGTTTTCAATCTATGTGCAATACATAAAATTGTACATTGAGCAAATTCATTTGAAATTGTTGATTGAATTTTAAAATCAGTTTCATAATCAACACTTGATGTTGCTTCATCTAAAATCAAAATCTTAGAATTCCTGACTAAAGCACGAGCTAATGCTAGTAATTGACGTTCTCCCAATGAGAAATTTGCTCCATCATCCTCAACATTTTGATCTAAATGGAATTTATGTAAAGATTTCAAATTTACAACATTTGGATCATACTCTTCTAATCCATTTGCAGTGGAGTCAACTAACCAACTTCTTCTTAATGCATCCCATAATTCCATATCAGTTGAGTTTCCAAATGGATCCAAATTTTGTCTAATTGTTCCATGGAATAAAACTGGATCTTGTGGGATAATTGATAATTTTGATCTTAAGTCATTTAATCCAATTTGTGAAATATCAACACCATCAATTATAACTTTACCTCCACTTAATTCACTCATTCTAAATAATGCATTCATAATGGTTGATTTACCAGCACCTGTTCTACCACAAATACCAATTTTCTCATGTGGTTTAACATCAAAAGAAACTTTTTTCAAAACTAATGGTAAACCCGGTCTATATGCTAAATCAACATCTTCAAAAATAATTGAACCTTCTTGTGGCCATTCAGGTTCTGGTTTATTCTCAGGTTTTTCAAATGGTCCTTCTTGTGGTAATTCGGTTGCATATTCAAACAAACGTTCAACTGAGTTCATATCATTTTCTAATTGTGTCATTGATCTTAATAACAAAGATGTTAATGAAGAAACTTGAATAACATATGCAACTAATAAACCTGACGATGCACCACTGATTGCAAAGACACCTCCTGCACATAACATACTAACAAAAAATGAAACTCCTGCTGATGTACAATCCAATCTAATACTTAACCATCTTTGATTTGCATATGAGAAAAATAATGCTTGATTCATGTTATCTGAAAATCCTCTGAAAATTTCTTTGAATCTTTCAGTTGATCCATAAGATTTGATGACTTTCATACCACTTAAAGTTTCATTGAAATGTGAAAAGACAAACGATCTATTAACTGATTCCATTCTCTTGATATCCAATGATGAATTTTTATAGAAAACAAACAGATGGTAATAAAGGAAAAAGACAAATGGTAAACATAATAAAAACCATGGAATGTAACATGCACATAAAATCAAAGTACTGGTAACCAAGATGACAGAATTAATGAACAATCTCAATTGTTCAACAAGATCAGTATCCAAAACATCAACATCTTTGGTAAATCTATTCAAAATTCTACCAATTGGTGTGATATCCATAAACCACATTGGTGTACTTAAAAAGTTTTTAGTACTCAAATAAAATAAATTCAAACCAGCTTTGTTGTTGATAAAGGCAATTGCTGCAAATAATGACAAATATGAAAATGTAGCTAAAAATGCAAACATGATATATAAACCTTTATAAGTACCTTCACTTATATCGAATTTATTTTGTAACCAGAAACTTAACCAAACGGAATGGAACAATTGTAAAAACCCATTCAGTGCACAAATTGCAAAAAAAAGTGGGAAAATAAAACCTTTCAACGGACCAGCAGCTAAAGAGAAATATTTATAGTAAATTCCAACTCCTATTGAGTTTTTACTTCTTGATTCAACTGAAGCACCAGTTATTTTCTTCTTTTCAAGTTCTTGCTTTTTGGACTGAATTTTTGATAGTTGAGTCTTTTGACGTTCTAATTCATTTTCTTCTTGTTCAAGTTTTTCAGCTTCTTCAGTTTTTTCTTTTTCTTCCTCATTTTGTTCTTTATTGTAATCCATTAATGTAATAAAACTTTGATTTCTTTGAATCAATTCATCAAAAGTTCCAATATCGATGGTTCCTTTACCATCCAAAACAATAATTCTATCGGCAGATCCGATCAATGACAACTGATGCGTAGCTAAAACTCTTGTTTTATTTTTCAAAACACCACAAATACATTCATTCATGATATGTTTACCAACTCTTGCATCAACAGCACTTAAAACATCATCTAATAGAATGATATCTCTATCAGCATAAACAGCTCTTGCTAAATTGATTCTAGCCTTCTGACCACCGGATAAAGTGATACCTCTTTCACCAACTTCAGTAGAGTCACCATCTGGGAACATTTTGAAATCAACATCTAAAGCACAAGCTTTAACGATAGTATCATATTTCTCCTTATCAAATGATAAACCAAAAGTGATATTGTTTCTAATTGTTGCATTTTGAACCCATGGGTAAGAACAAAAAGTTAAAGATCCATACAATTGAGATTCACCAGAAACTTTTCTCATTGAACCGTCAATTGCATTTAATAAAGAAGTTTTACCAGTACCGATTGAACCAGTGACAATAACAAACTCATTTCTCTTGATTTTTAAATTAATGTCAATTAAACCAGGGAAAGTCAAATTGTTTTCATCAGCACCTAATTCATGTTTATGATTATTTTCATCATCACTTGAATCCCATTGGAAATTACCATTGTTAATAACAATAGAATATTCAGAATCTTCTTTATTGAAACGATCAACTGTATCAACACCTTCTTCAGCTTGTAAGAAATCGGCAATTCTTTCGATGGCTAAAGATGCATCAACTGCAAAACCAACAGATAAAGGTAGTAAATTTAATGGGAATCTTAAGGCATTAAATAAAGTTAAAGATGAAAAAATGTTATAAGCTTTAAAACCAGAGTTGACTGAAACCATTGTTACAAAAGTTAACATTGTTGCTAAAATTGTAATTGAAGCAACACCAGAATTTTGAGTAGATTTAATCATTTGTTGTTTCAAGATGATTTTCTTTTCTTCTTTTCTAAACAATGAAACATTCTTGAAATAAGCATTTTCCCATGAATAAAATTTAATCATTCTTAAAGAGTTAATAATCTCATTAATTGCTCTAACTCTTTTATCAATGAAAACTGTTGATTCTCTACGCAAAAGTTTCAATTTTCTGGCAATATAAAACAACCAAATAATGAAAACTGCAATTAAACCTAACCCAACCAAAGCAGGAGCTTTAAGATTGATTAATAAAACAATCATAGCAATACAAAAAGTGATTGGAAAAACCCAAATGAAATGGAAACAAGCCACAGCTAATTCGACTCTTGATAAATCAGCCATAACCATACTATTAATTTTCCCATTTGGATATCTTAATCTTGATTTCGAACTTAATTTGAATGATTTTTCATAGATTGCATTAGTTAAGACATTTTTAACTCTACCACCATCTAACATTGCATAATAGAAAAATTGAGATAATAAAACAGAACCAATAATCAACATGGCGGCAATTGCAACAGCATAACCAGTTGCTTTACCTAATTGATGTTCATCATGAGAATTTTCTTTTGATTGGATATTTTTAACCAAATGTCTAACGGGCAATGCCATTAACACTTGACATGCGTCACTGAAAACTTTTGCAACACCTGATCTCCAATAAGATTTTTTAAAAGTGTCATTTAATGCTAATAAAACGGTATATTTTGTATATTGAGAATCTTCACCATGTTTTGCATGATATTCAATTTCACGTTTGGCTAAATTTTCTTTGAATTTTGCAGTCATTACATCGGTTTTCAAATCATCTTTCAACTGATATAAATCTTCATCTTCTAGTCTTCTAAGGTAACCAACTTTTTGAATTGGGTAAACCCAGTTGAAAAATAGTTTTGAGAAAAAATTGGCAGTTAACTCAGGATATATTTTGTCATTCTGTTTGATGGGCTGTGGAGTGTTACCAAATATGAGTCTAAGCAAGAAGTGCGTGTCCTTCAATTGCATAGGTTTAACAGGTTCATACCCACCGTCGGATGAAGTAGTTGTAGAACTTGCACTGGTCATAGTCTCTTTAGTCTGGTTCTTCTCAGGCATGTTGTGAAATGAGGTACAGACAGCTAACAGATGGATCTTGAGACGAGCTTGGTAGATGAATATGGCAGATCAAGCACTTGTCAAAAGTTGTTAGACAGTTTGATTAAGTTGGAGCAGCAGATAAAGTTTTTATAAATCTTTTTTAATTTCTCATTTTATTTATCTGCTGCGATTAGAAAACAGTTTCGATTTTACTACTGTTTTTAGGCATTTTCCACAAATTTCCAGTCAGTCTAGTCATGATACAGACGAGCGTACGAATTACTACCGATAAATGCTTTATTAGTAGCTAAATCCGAGCAGGCAAATGGTTGTTTTTGCTAAACCAAGAAGAGCTGTGCTTCAGTTGTTGAGTCATAGAGTCATTGAGCTGTGTGTGAAGAGAATATATAATTAGAGGTGTGTGGACAGTGGTGCCCACTGCCAGGTGGTGAATAATATTATAACGGTTTTTTTCTCCAAGTGTTTTGTGCTCAATGCGGTAAAAGCACCAAGAAAAAATGTGGCAAAAAAATTTGGGTTTTTTTTGTCATATAACTTATATTAAGGGAGAACTAATTACTAACTATGTACACTCCTTTGGTCTACTTTTTGTTAATACCAGGAAACTCCCTCCTTCAATTTTCGGAATTTTCCTTTTGGAAATTGAGGCTTAAATACAAAATTGGTAAAAAATAATTTTTGGACGAAACCGGAGTCGAACCGATGACCTTATGCTTGCAAGGCATACGCGCTACCAACTGCGCCATCCGCCCAAGTTACAAAATTTTTAAGGTGGATAAAACAGTAATATATAGCTAAAAAATTGTTTAAAGAAGCTGTTATTAGTTTTCGGGACGATTTGGCCAAAATGGCTGCATGACCAAAAATAATATCATAGAGTCATGAGTTCGAAAACTACCTGAAGAATCAGGTTGGCGAAAAATATAGCCATATAATAATTAGATAATCATATCAATTATAAAAACATCCAAGGGAAGGATTGTTCTGACATGAGAAGGTGAACTGGGGTGGTTAGGTCCATGGAGGTTGA
>JAJMAV010000190.1:0-13949 GCA_030565045.1 Starmera caribaea | reverse complement strand
AACCCAATCAATAAAAAACCAGGACCTTTTTGTAAACCATTACCAATTGCAACAAATAATGCAGTACCAATAACACCTGATATTCCAATCAATTGAACATGTCTATTTTTCAATCTTCTTTTTGTTTGAACAACAATTGTTGATTGATCACTAATTGAAGTTGTATCATTAGTGAATTCAACTTCATTTTTGGTTAATGCATCATTGGAATTAACATAAATATTCAATTCTTCATTGTCTATTGAAGATGTTTTCGGTGGTGGTGGTGGTAATGGAACGAATGTATCTTTAATCAATTGCCACATGATTCAAAATTAAGAAAAGATTGATGTAAGATGAACAGCTTGTCTTGAAAACTTCTTTGTTTCAACAAACGTACGTTATATATTACTATGTCAAGTCTAATAGATAGTAGTGAATGAGTGTTGCAGGTTGGAATTGTAGTTATTCTTGCCAGCTTGTTACCTGATTAACTGTATTATCTGTTCTTGAACATATGTCTTTGGAAAGCTTTTAAATACTTATACTTTGACATTTTTTGTTGTCAATGATCATCACAACAGTTCACAACATTTCTTATAATGGTCATTTTATTCAAAGTGGAAAAATTAAACTATGGCGATTGAATGGAATTTTTTGATTGATGCTAAAGACTTTTTGCATTTCAGCCGTGGTAATTGAACGGAGAGTATGAGCTTTCTTAGTTTCACTATTCAACTTCATTGATCACAGCCATTTAACCATCAATACTCATCTCGATTCTGGAATACACACTCACGCAGCACGCTTCATTTTTCCTCCGACAGCTTTTTGCTTTGAATGGGCAATATCCGGGGGAATCATTTGGAAAATGGCAGTGGGCAGTGGGCACAATAACAGCTTCCGCATTGCCAAATTCGGTCCATTGGCAAAACTTAATGCTGCAAAAGCTGCCCAAAACAGTAGCTCATCAATTGATAGAAAGTAAAGTTTGAACATTGAAGACTACATGATATTAATAATGATGAATAAATTTCAATTAATCCAAATATAAACCGTATAAACCTGTATAACCATGATCAGACACACTTCTTCCAAAAGCTTTGATCCCTTATTATAAAACCAAACAATTAATACAAAAAATAATATAAATAACCTATAATTAATACCTTTTAATTTTTCCTTAAATTATAAAAAAAAACCTTGAAATATAATTGTACTACTGCTATAATTATAATAACAATTCATTAGAAGTAATACCGGTTCCAACCATTTCACTTGCCTTACCAGATAAGATTGCCCTTCTATTTAAGCCCAAAAGTAGTCTTCTTCTTTTATTCATTTTCAGGTTGGAATTATAAAGTGAATTGTTTAATGAAGAAGGATCATAACGGGTTGGGAATGTTGATATATCTGGGAATGCTAAATTATGAGATTCATGAAGCCTATAAGGTAATAGTTTTCTTTTGTGAGTGATTGGAATCTTTGTAGTAAATTCAGAATCTAAATCAGAATCTGATGAAGAAGATATTGATGAATCATCTTCTTCTTCCGAATAGTTGAAAAATTCTTCAAATTTCAAATTTGATGTAGAGTTAATTGATGATGATGATGATGATGATGATGAAATTGGTTTTTCATCAATTTCAAATGGTAAAGTTTCAATTGGAGTTCTATGAAGATCTTTTAGATTTTCATTAATGATTTTCTTGAAAGATTCTTCAATTGAGTTTAAGTCTTGTGGAAGTTCATATTCATCAACAATTTCTTCTTTAGTAGTTAAATTTGAACTTGAATATTTGTAAATGTTCTTGCTGTGTTTGTCATGGGTATCATCAATCAAATTGTTTTCATTATCAGATTCAAGATCCGATAATGCACTATAATATTCTTCTTCTGAAGTGCTGTTAAATAATTCTTCATCCTCTTCATCAGAATAATCATCATCGTTATTTTGTAATTGGTTGAACCTCCTTTTCTTTGAAGTGAAATCTATGTTGTTGTATGGCTTTTCATCTTCATCAATGGTGTTGAATGATCTTAAAATTGGTTTATCGTCTGTTTGAAATGTTAATATATGGAATTTTTGGGGGGATACTTTATGATCGGAGTAGCTTACGTGCAACCATTGTAACTTGGAATTGGTATTGGAATTAAAACAACTACTACTATAGAGCTCTAAATAAGTTGAACAACTGGAGTGAACTAGTTGAGTCGAGGGCGTTTGATGATGGAAGGGAAACATTCAAGGGAAATCACAGCAACTTATATTTTTATACTCATCGTAACAGTAACAGAAATTTCAAATAAATTTTTTTTTGCACATCGCCTCAAGTGGCATTTTTCTGCTTTTTAATGCATTGTTCTGCTGTTTTCCACAGTTTTTGTTGCATTTTTTCAAGGAATTGGAGCCTCTGATTTGTCGTGAAGAAGACTTTTGGTGCTGCTAGAGAGAAGTTGAAGAGTTGCTGGGCCAGTAAGAACGAGGCAGTTGGAAATTACATCTGCAATTTGGTTTCCCTCAAGACTTAAGTTCAAAAACCGTTGGACTGTATTTTCAATTTTCCATTCTACAGTAATTCTAACTTTTGCATTAAAATTTCAAGTTACTTGATACCTATAGAAAGAAACAAGATGCTGCCCTCTAGGCAACAAGCTCTGTGGTATGACACTGTGATATTTATGTACAGTACATTATAAATAAGAAATCTTCTGTTAAACTTAGAACTTCCGTTGTAGAATCCTGTCAAAAATTGTGAAATAGCCTTGGAATTTGGAACTCGTTTAGAAACTCACCTGGCTGAGGGCTCTGCTGTACACTTTCAACTTTCAACCCTAACAAAAATCTGTTGCACTCGTCAAACAAGTCTGTCATTTCTTTGTCATCGAATTTGCTGCATATTAAAAAAAAAAGCATACAAAAAATATCTCCATTTTGAAAAATTTTCTCTCCTTTGACAACTGTTGTGAGAACTAATTAGAAGTCTTCTATAAAGACTTAGATGATCAAGGAATGAACAGTGAGTCTTCTGACACAAGAATTGAGGACACAGTGGTGAACTAAACTGTTGCCACCACTTCTATACATTCACATGATTATTTGCATTTTACCAATTGTTCCAACTGAATATCAATTTGTCGACAATTGCATCTCGTTAAGTTTCAGCCTTGTATGAGTTGATTGTATGAAGCAGTGTCAATAGTTCTAGTTCTAAGTTCTCATCTGTGTACTATCAAGATTTATACATACTAACAAGAAACAGGTGAGTCTTCAGCTTTAGGATACTAGTCTAAATGATGATTCATGTCGACCGGGCGGACATATTGTCGAACTTGTCACTGGGTTCTACTCAGTAGTCGCATTCTTGTGTACATTTTTAGAGTGTTGATTGGTTCGACTTGATGAAAGGTCGCTTTCTGATTTCTTTCATTCCTATAAATTTCATGATATCTATTTGATTGGATTTTTCATAAACTAACAGTCAAATGTGAGTATTGTTGTTATGTTGAAACAAAACACTTTAATGATGATCTTTTTTTATTCACACTGTATGACCCTGTGATTACAAAACAAAAAATACTGATTTAATGACTCTGATCTTTAGTGCCTGTTTTCATTTCAGGGTTTACTCCAAATTTTGTTGAGACTCAATTTACTAACTCATGGAACAGAGCTTAGTGTTTTAACCTGTTTATTTAACAAATTTTCTCAACATCAAATACCAATTGTAGCTGTCCTCTCTGTTCTGACCTCTACATTCCTATTGCCCAGGTTTATCATACATACATAATAATAATCATCTCAAAAAGAATGTAAATAAAGAACACCAAAATGTACTTCAAATTTCAATCGACATTTTTTTTTTTCTCTCTATAGAAATTTCATTTGATTTAGAACAATTTCAGCAACTTTCATGCTGCAATGATTTTATCAAGGTACAAGAGGCTTGCAGTGGGAACAGTGGTGCTTCTATTGGCTGTGACACTTATTTTCAACTATCAATTACATTCAAAACCCTATACAATTGATAAAATTTACAGTAACTTCTCAAAATCCAAAAAGACAGAGTTTCAAAATTATTATGCGCCTATTTTCAAAATCTTTGCTGAGCAGGCTGGGAAACTTGACAACATTGAAGTTGTTGATCCTGCAAATTCAAGAGACGATGACAAAATCTGGAGTTATGATTCATTAATGAATCATTTAGATATCAACCCAAGAAAAATTCCAACATATAAAAAAATTCATAAAACTGTGTATGATGCCATCCCATCATATTTCCCTACAGACTTATATACTGGCACAGGTATAGTTTTCATTGGTGGTGGATCGTTCTCGTGGCTATCATTGTTATCCATCTATTCCTTAAGAAGACATGGATCAACATTACCTGTTGAACTAATCATTGCAACAGAAAAAGAGTATGAGGTTGAACTTTGTGAAGTTATACTACCAAAATTAAACACCAAATGTGTTAAAATGTATGAAATTTTTGATTCAAAAACTATACATGGCCTAGACATTAAAGGTTATCAATATAAATCAATGGCATTAATTGCTTCGAGTTTTAATAATGTTTTATTATTAGATTCTGATAATATGATAATTTCAAACCCAGATGAATTTTTCAAAGTCAATCCATATAAAGATCATGGACTGATCTTTTGGCCAGATTATTGGTTAAGAACAACTTCACCTTATTTTTATGAAATTGCTGATATTAAAATTTCAGAGAAAAGAGTTAGAAAGGGAAGATGGCCATTAAATCCACCACAAGTGATAGAGAAATCAAAATTGAATACAGTTCCATTGCATGATTTTTCAGGTGCCATCCCTGAATATTCTTCCGAAAGTGGACAAATAATGATTCGTAAAAATGATCATGTCAAGACAATGTTATTATCATTATTTTATAACTTACATGGACCACATTTCTTCTACAAGTTATTATCACAAGGTCAATCTGGTGAAGGTGACAAAGACACTTTTATTGCGGCAGCTCATAAAGCTGGTGAATCATTTTATCAAGTTAAAGGTGGAATATTATCCTTTGGTTGGTGGGACAAATATACTAATGAATATAATGGGGCTTGTATGAGTCAACGTAACCCAGTTTTAGATTACCAATATTATAATGATTTTATTGCAAGCGGGAAAGATTTCAAAGATTATGATTTAGGAAATGGTGAAGTTTTCACAATTCATGCAAATTTCCCAAAATTTGAGCCATGGAATTTATGGCAAAAAAACTTGCTATTCGATTCTAATGGTAATGAAGTTCAAATGTATGCAGATGTTTCCAGATTATTACCATCTCAAAAAAATTTTGAAAAACTTCAATATGAAACAATGAGAGATTTATTATGTGTTCAAAAAATTCATTTGGATTTCTATAAAGATAAAGATATGCAAGGAATTTGTAAATTTTTACAACGTCATATTGATTTTTTGAACAAACCACAGTGAAATAATTGTTTTATATCACATCAATTTTCAAAATCACATCACGTCATATTATATCATTACTAAATTTAATCATTTTTCATCTACAACTTTTGTTCGTTATCATCAAAATTCATTATAATTCTTCACAATGTACACATTTGTTCTATACATAACATTTTTCATACAGAAAAATAAACACTTCTTTGGCATAATTTCTCAAATAGCCTCAATAAAGTCACGAATTTCCTTGTTAATCACACCAATTCCATTGTTTATTTCATTATTATTCAATCTTTTAACTATTATAACTCTTTTAAAATCAAGATTTATGTAATAAATGAACCAATTCTTTGATAATCTAATCAATTTCTCGTATTCTTCATATTCATCGTCATTGAAAGTCCTTATTAACTCTTTATGAACCAATAATGATTGATTTCTTGAAGTTAGATTTGACTCATCATTCTCTATACTTGCAATGTTGGGGAAATTTGAATATAATTCTTCATTCAATTTAATCACTGTATAGTAAAAAGATTTGATTGAAGAGTTGAATTTAAGTATTGTTTGTCTGCTCAACTCATGATTAATTTTTTGGAAATGCCATTCTTGTGATTCACTTATAACTTGATGCTCTTTTATTAAATAAATTAAATTAAACTCTTCAAATTTATTTACTACCAATTTAAATTTTCCTTCATTTAAATGAATCGTTTTGAATAATAAAGAATACTGATCACTATTGTTTATTACTGTCTCATTTGCATCAGTAACACTCCCACCTAACCAACTCGGTAGTGTTTGTCTCAATAAATCAACACTGGTGTTTATTGTAGTAGTGACCCCTGTTCTTTCAGAAACATTATTGATTGTACTAAACATCAATTTAAATGGATCATAAATAATCTCGGATCTGCCTTCTATGTTGTTGTTCAAATTTTCATTCCCATCATTTGGAAGTGCGATATCATTTTCCCAATTTTTGAAATCATGTTCCGCATGCGATTGAATCCAATTCATTAAAATTCTTTCTGATTCAATGGTTAATGTTGTTTCTTTATACATTATCCCGT
Organism: Starmera caribaea; assembly: GCA_030565045.1. Classification (NCBI taxonomy): domain Eukaryota; kingdom Fungi; phylum Ascomycota; class Saccharomycetes; order Phaffomycetales; family Phaffomycetaceae; genus Starmera; species Starmera caribaea. The sequence goes on along the minus strand of JAJMAV010000190.1, from coordinate 7,451 downwards.
TGTTCTCCCAATTCAATTGATCATTGTTAACAACGTAAAAATGTTGATACTCAATATTTGATTTCAATTCACTCAGTATCTCCAAATCAAACTTCAAATTTGAGATTCTAACGACTTTATCAAATTTTTTCAAGAATCCATTACTGCTCAATTGTAACTCAAAATTCTTTATGAACTTGATGCAAATGTCATAGTTCAAAGTATTGTACAACATGAAATTAATTTCAACCATTTCTTTCAAGCACAATTGAATAAATTCTGATGAGATATATGAATCATTGACCATCTTTACCTCATTGTTTGTATCATTACTCAGTTTTGTTAAATTGATACTTAAAACAAAAACCAACTCCTCAAACACATACACCACAATCTTGGAATCGCCAAGTTCAATACAACTGGTGTTGTTCCCATTCAAGCCTAACGTGAATAGCCGTATCCCTTCAATCAGGCCAATTCGACGTAGCTGTTCTTCTGTATCACAGCTCTCAGATTCTATGAAAGAATGGAACAATAGAATATGGTCATTAGTGGCTAATTTCTCTGTGTTGTAAATGGCAAAATACCTGATCTTAGAGCTCACCAGTTTGTGAAAGAAGTTCATGCCCTCCAATCACTCCCAATCACTCCCAATCACCAAGCTCTTTATCTCAATGCCACTGTGATAATTTTGAAATAATTTATTTTAATGTTTATAACTGCAGTTTGTAAAGTTACAATGTTACCCGCTTCACTATATGAGCACTGTGAAAAAAATCAAATGTATCAAGAATTTAATGGCCAGAAAGCCAGTATCACACTTGCAACGATTTCAACTTGCAAGCAGCGCACAGATCCTCAGAGAAATAACGATGGTGTTGGCAGACTTGGGACGTAAGATCAACGATGCGGTGTCCAATGCAATCAAAAGCAGCGATGTCGATGAGAGCTCGATTGATTTGATGTTGAAAGAAATTTGTAACGCTTTGATAGAATCAGATGTCAATATCAGACTCGTGACAAAGCTCAGAAAGACTATCAAGAGCAAGCTTTCCGAAGAAACCGCTGCTGCAAATAAGAAGAAACTAGTACAGAAGGTTGTCTTTGACGAACTATGTGCTCTTGTTGACACTGAAACTGAACCATATAAACCAAAAAAGAATAAAACCAATGTCATAATGTTTGTTGGTTTACAAGGTGCTGGTAAGACTACCTCTTGTACCAAACTAGCTGTTTACTATCAAAGACGTGGCTTTAAAGTTGGTATGGTGTGTGCTGATACTTTCAGAGCTGGTGCTTTTGATCAATTAAAACAAAATGCTACTAAAGCTAGAATCCCATATTTTGGTTCTTATACAGAAACCAATCCTGTTAAAGTTGCTCGTGAAGGTGTTCAGAAATTTAAAAAAGACAAATTTCAAATTATTATAGTGGATACTTCAGGTAGACATAGACAAGAAGATGATTTATTTCAAGAAATGATTGAAATTGGTGAAGCTGTTAACCCAGACCAAACAATCATGGTTTTAGATGCTTCTATTGGTCAAGCAGCAGAGTCACAATCTAAAGCTTTCAAAGAAAGTTCCAATTTTGGTTCTATAATATTAACTAAATTAGATGGTCACGCTAAAGGTGGTGGTGCCATTTCAGCTGTTGCTGCTACAAATACCCCAATCGTGTTCATTGGTACTGGTGAGCATGTTCAAGATTTTGAGACTTTCTCTCCAAGAAGTTTTATCTCCAAATTATTAGGAATTGGTGATTTACAAGGTTTTATGGAACATGTTAAATCTTTAGACCTGAATTCCAAAGATACAATGAAGAATTTCCAAGAAGGTAAATTTACATTAAATGATTTCCAAACTCAAATGCAAAATATTTTGAAGATGGGTCCATTGTCACAAATTGCTAGTATGATTCCAGGAATGGGACAAATGCTAGGACAAGTTGGTGAAGACGAAACTAGTGGAAGATTGAAGAGAATGGTTTATATAATGGACTCCATGACCAAAAAAGAGTTGGATTCTGATGGACAAATGTTTATTGATGAACCTTCAAGAATTATTAGAGTCGCGAGAGGTTCAGGAACTTCTGCAACCGAAGTTGAAATGATTTTATTTCAACAAAGAATGATGGCTAGAATGGCTCAACAAAGTAAGAACATGATGAGTGGAGGTGCTGGTGGTCCTGGTGGTATTCCAGGTGCTGGTGGTCCTGGTGGATTCTCTCCACAAATGATACAAAAAGGTATGCAACAACTGCAACAAAACCCAGGAATGATGAATAAAATGATGGAGATGTTTGGAGGTGCTGGTGGTGCTGGTGGTATGCCAGCTATGCCAGATATGTCTCAAATGATGAACAATCCAGGTATGCAACAAATGATGAAACAATTTGGTCTATAAGCTTCATTGTTCAATTTTTTTGCCTGATTTTTCCTTGTATACATATTATGAATAATCAATTCACTTTAGGTAAACAATTACTGGTAGGTCAATTATATTAAATAGTGCTTTATCTCTGTCTTATTGCAATTTTAATGTGTGTACAATTGTCAAGTCTTTTGCAATCGACTATGGATGGTGTTGCAACTTGTTTCCCTTTTGGGCAATTTTTAAGCCGATTTGCTGATTGGAAACTATTACAGAAATAAAAATATTTCTGTTCAAGAATCAAACTCAACGATACAAAGCTGAACAATTCTAGAGTGGCGGTTCTTGACCAACGAATAGCAACGATCATGGACTACAAGGAGAACGAGAATGGGCTTGAGAACTCTCCTGTAAAGAAACCAATTGGATTCTTGAACAGCCAGGATGGAAATTCCACACCAAGAAGATCTGGTCGAGTGATTGAATCATTACAGGTGGAAATCGACACTTTGAAGACAGATTTGCTGAAAAGTAAGCACAGTAACGATGAGTTGAAAAAAAGCAACGAGTTACTGAAGGATCGTAGAGACAAGCTGATTGAACAACTGTCCAATTCCAAACATGAAGTTGACACTATCAACTCATTATTGCAAAGAAAACAAAGAAGAATCAATGATCTTGAAACTCAATTAGGTGAAGTCGCCAGTCTGAATGACGATTTGAAATTCAAATACAAGAACTTACAATCAAACGTTGAAAAATTGAGAAACGCTGAGCTTGAATTAGAAAGAGTCAATACTAGTTATGATGCTTTGGTTCAAACTTTGGCAGATTATAAAAATCACTATTTGACGGAAATTAGTTCTTTAAGAGAGCAATTGGAGCAGTTCATAAAAGAGAAGAACGAGACTTTCAACAAGAACATCACGCTTATCACTAAAGCTGATAACACTATTTTCAGATCTTTAAAATCAATCAATATCAGAAATGAAGAAATTGAATCTGATTCAAATAAAAAAATAGAATTAATTACACATCATCTAAATTCATTGATTGCTGATAAGGAAAATGAAAATAGCAACAACATGAAACTTGTTGAGCTTCTCTTGGATGAATTGAAGATTGATAAAGAAGAGTTCTTTGAGAAAAATTTTCAAACAAGTTTCACAAATTTCAACACTCTTCCAAGGCAACAACAGTCAGATTCGATCATTAAAGTGGCTAAGAGAGAAGACAAAAAATTGAATAAAAACGGCAATGCTTCTTATCAGGATGGTGCTAATACCAACATAAGACAACCATCAGAAGACCGTGTTAATCAATTGACTAAAGAATTGAATGGTTCTATTCCTGCTTCTCATAGAACTGTTTCTACGAAAACTTTAAGAAAATCATCTTCTAACAATACACCACCAGCAAGCTCTTCAAGTTCGTCCAATACAACACAACCGCCTAAAGAAAACAGGAATATAAAGTCACATGAGCGCTCGAGATCTATAAATAATAACAATTATCACAATAATCACCATAACAATAGTAATAATAATAACAGTCATAGATCTTTTTCAAATAATCGTGATAAGATAAAATCACCAGAAGTTGAACAAAAATCAAAATTTGATAGACAAGAAAGATCAAAATCTAGATCTGTTTTAAGAGATTTCAAGAATGAAGTTGTGGAACAACAAACAACTGAACAAAAAACAAAGTCAATTGAAAATTCAAGAAATAAAGAGGATTTGAAGAAAGAACAGAAAGCTTCAGATTCTGTAAAAGAACAAACTGATACAAGTAGTAACCCAAAGGATGAAGAGTTAAATGGTGAATCAAAAGATGCAACTAGCGATAATGATAATGAATCATCCCAAGTGGAGACAGATGCTAAAAAGAAACGTAAAAGAAAGAAGAAAAATAATAAAAAGAACACCTCTTCTGGTGCAAATTGATACATTTACAAAAGTTATGATTTATTTTTTTTATACGAGTGTCTTATATATACTCAACATGAATGCTAGAATAGATAGATTGATAGATATATGAATACCATTTATAAATCATTGTAAACCATAATTGTCCCGTCATTAAACCCAATCACCAACAAATTCATGGAACAAAGTTGTAAATCTCTTCTTTTTAGAACAATTCTTCTATCATTGATATCTGAGGGATCTCGTTTGTTGAAAACCGAAAGACAATTTGGCTTTGTTACTTCAGGTTTTATTTCTTCCATGTTCCCTATGTGATTCAAATTTCCCTGAATTAAAGGTTTCATTTTTTCAAAAATCATTACTTCATTAAAATTCAGATCAAATATTTTAGTTAATCCAGTCCATGATGATAATATTATATTTGAATCAAGAAATTCGATATCTGAAATTTTACCAAATTTTCTATCAGTCATTTTGATTATTTGTAAATCTTCTGTTTCTTTATGAACACCGACAAATGGTTTGATTGAAGATGAGATCACGATATCTTGTTTCACATCATATTTCAATGATAAAACAGGGTTAGGAAAATGTAGATTCTCGACTTTAATGATTTCAATTGATTTTTCTTGTAAATTGAGCCGTATTGATACAACATGACCAGATTCAAATCCAAAATATATTATATCTGGTTTGATCCAACACATTTTCATTATAATCCCAAATTTATTGTCTTCATTTTTAACTTTAAACTCATCAAAGGGATAAGCACCTTCGTCTTTAGCGATTTCAAATAAATCAATTGAATTGAAAATTCTGGTGAATTGTTTTGTATCGTCATCTAAAAAGGATATATCATAGATATCAAACTTATTAGAGTCGACTGTATTCGATGTGATCAAGTAGTAGTCAATCACGTCCACGTTATTGAAATTCAATGTATTTACAGGAATCTCATAAACAGGTTCTTGTCTCTGGTGGAATAAATCATAAATCTTAACCAAATGATCACGCCCATGGGTCAGAATAAGACCATTGGGCAGCTGCCTCAGCGTTATAATCTGAGCAGTGTGTGGTTGGAAACTAATTAATGGTCTTCTTGTGGTGAGATCCCACAGTATCAAGTGTCCCTCTTCGTCACCACTTACCAAGTATGGTTTAAGCGTTGTCTTTGGATCAAAAACTATTTGGGAAGCAGTCACTGACGACTTGTGTGCTCTGAGAGTGAAGGTTGGGTATTTGAACATCATCTCTGTCTTGGAAGTCTCAATCCATCTGCTGTGTATCATCTAAACGCTGGAAGCTCTAAGTTCTAACCAGAATTGAAATCACTGTGTTTTTTTCCTGCTTAATGCTCAATGGAGAAAATCTCATGAACATTTTCAGATTGAAAAAATATGGAGAAATTTTAGAGGGACTTGTGACTAGAAATTCACCTTTTTTCTTCATTTTAACCTTCAATAATTCAGCTGAAAAATGAGCCGTTTTGTTAAGAGCGCAGGACTTGCTGCCATCACTGGTGTTGCTTTATTTGGGTATTACGCCAACTCCACCATCTACGTTGGACCATATTTTGAAAAGAACTCATTCAATGAAAAGAATTTATCCTTCAAGGACAAGCTGAAGTATAAGATCTTTGGTTCTGATCAAGATATATCATGCTCATACTCAGCTAAATTGGTGAATCCACATAAAAACCCAGTTGGTTATGATTTTTATGAAACAAGATTAGATACAGAAACCACAAAGAAGATCTTGGACAAGTTTAAGACCACTGATGAATTGTTGTTTGAGTTGCAAAAAGGGTTTTTAACTGGTCCAACTTTATACGTTCATAGATTTTTATTGTCCAAGTATTTCAAAGATCAAGGTGAAAATAATAGAATTGCAGGTTTCACTAAAATTGAACCTTTCTTAAAAGATTTAGATACTTCTAAATTACCAAAAACTAAAAAGTTTGATTTCCCATTATTACCAAAATCACAATTACATTACGCTTGGAACTATGGTGAAGTTGTTGATAATGGATTATTACCAAAAAATTCAATTGTTTATGGTTTATTTCAAGTTGTTGATTACGGTAAAAAATCCAATGGTGGGTACTATGATGTCACATTTGGTGGTGATGTTTTAGGTGTTAGTGCTGTTCATAGGGTTGAGTACGACATCACTAAGAATGAAAAAGGTGAAGATAATTTAATTGTTAGAATGGTTAACTATAGTGTTTTCACAGGTCCAAACTCTCCTATTTTCACAGATGAAACTGGTGGATTACATGAATTTATGACAAGAGCCATTGTTCATGACATTGTCCGTACCATGAAATGGGATTCTTAAATGATTAATATTCTTGATTTTGTCTTTTGGTTTTTTAGCTAAATATGATTTACAATTAGAGTCGGTTTATACAGCTTCTATTACACGTTTTTATGATTAGATAGGTTTTCGAAAAGTAAAAAAAAAAAGGACTTTAATTGAAGTACTATAAATTAAAATAAAAGTAAAGGGTTTAAAATTTTAGATTATGATCTCAAATCATAAATGAGATAACCAGTTAAGAATTGAAGAAATTAAACTTGCAATTGGATTTTCATGTGTAGTTTCATGTGTTGTTGTACTGTTGAAGTTTTTTGATGATGATGTGGTTTTGAGATGAATTTTGTGGAGAAAGTTATATGTGATCTGGAGGTAGTTTTAGTTGGAAAATGTGGTTTAATGGTTGGGTATTCCGATGTTGTATGATTTTTTGAGATAACACTTAAAGGTGGTGGTGGTGGTCCTGGTGGTCCTGGTGGAGGAGCGTGATGCCCAAAACCATACCCAAATATTGGATCAGCTTCACCGTTTGCTTCTGCCTGTGGAACAGCTGCTGCTGTTGCTAATGTAATCAAAGATGCAGTGTACAAAGACTTTACTGCAACCATTATCAACTTGTTCTCAATATTTGAAGAAGAACGAGTGGTATTGCAAATTAACTTCTGAATTACCAGAACATTGTTCATCTTTATCAAATCTGAAAAGTTTAAAGAATGTAGGGTCTTCAGCTAGAAATGAATCATCAAAAGTACCAGAGTCAAGCATCTCGATGAATTCTTTGATACTAAAATTCATGTCATTAGAAGTTGTTCAGGTCTAAATCTTTGGTGCTATACTTGAGAAATTTGATTAGTTT
>JAJMAV010000189.1:0-14074 GCA_030565045.1 Starmera caribaea | reverse complement strand
AAAAAAAAAAAAAAAAAAACAAAAATTGAATTGAATTGTCTAATTCGATTTGCCTCCAGGCTACCAGCTACGAGCTACAGCCAGTGGAAGACAAGCTCTTGTGATGAACACCATGCGGTCAGCAGACTTGCTCCCAGAGCAGCGCGCAAACTTTTTGGCCTACCACAGGTCCCTCAAGCAGTTTCTGAACGTGAACAACTACAATGCCATCGACCCAACAACTAAAGAACTCTCCAAAAGAGCCCAAAAGGCCAGAGGCAAGTTGCTCAGGCTATCTCCAGCTCAGTTCTACGAGTTGAGTACCGATGTCTACGACGAGCTGGAGAGAAGAATAGGCGAGTCACAGGAACAACCAGCGTTCTTGTTACCTCAATCCACCTTCCAAGAAAAGAGAAACGATGCCAGACAGAAGTTAGGTTCGTTGGTCCAGAACAGATTTAGAGACTTAGTTAGTGATATTGACTACGAGATTGAAAGAAGAGGTTATCATATAGACATATCAGCTCCCATCAATACTGAAGACTTGTCAAACAGCATCAGCGCCAATAACAACAATAGTAACACCATCAAGAAAAGCTTGCAACCAACAACAGTTAATCCAACTAAAGCGGATATGGATTGGGGTAGTGCTGATGAAAATGACAGCGATGTGGAAAAACCTATTAGATCTCCAGAACTTGCAAAAGTTCTTCCAGTTCCAGCTTCTATGAAACCTAATGATACTGTATCAGACAAATTAGCCAGCTTTGATCCACATGATAACGATACAATGAGCAATAATAACGATGATAATGATAATGATAATGATAATAACAATAATAATCTGATCAATATTAATAACAATCTGTCTAGAAATAAAGATAAAGATATAGAACTTTTATTGGAAGAAGGCACCAAAATGGACAAAATCATCACTCAACTTGAACGTAAAGTTACTTTGCTTCAAAGTAAAGCTGATAAATATGAACATGAAGTTGTTGAACTAAGAGATAATAATGCCAAATTGACCAAAAAAATCAAAGAGTTGGAATCATCTGCTTCAAGTTTGAATTCAAAAACAAATGATCAAAACGACAAAAATCAACTTCCTCATGATAAAGATCAAGAAATTGCTGAACTGAAAAGACAAATTGAAGAGTATAAAAACAAGACAATCAACTCAACAACTAGACCATTATCAAATTCCACTGCAAATCTGAATGTTAATTTAATTAATTCCAAATCGTTATCCAAATTCATTGATAATAATCATGGATTAATTCCTTTGAATTTAGTTTCAGTATTGTATGATTCTTTAGAATCTATTTTGAAGACTATTGAAACGTTCTCCAAATTTAACAAAAAAACTATAAATATTGATTTATTATTTGAAAAAATTAGTTTGACTTCAAATATTGCTTATAAAATCGCAGAATTCTCACCAAATTCAAATAAATCAAAATTAATTAAATCTTCAGTTAGTCATGCAATAACTTCAATAAGATATTATGCAATCTATTCTGATATTATTCCAAAACTAATCATTGAAAGTGCCATTGGTGAAGTTGCTTTTAGCATCTGTGAATTCATTGCTGAAGTTAGGATAATCGATACTGAACATTTTGATACCACTGAATTCAATTTAGATCTTAACAACGTGGATACAACTACGAAAAAAAAATATGTCAACAATAGTAATAGAATAAGTAACTCACAAGATAACTCTTTGGATGATGTTTCTCCAGTCAGACCTTTGAGAATGGCAAATAGATTACCTTCAAACTCATCTATTAAAGTTGAACCAAAATCTTTCAATTTAGCTGCAAATATTTCACCTTCTCATAGCACCAATGACCTGAAAAAGGAATTTAAACCAGTTGTTAGAAAAGCTTCTTCAAATAATATTTTATCAAGGGTCCGTCAATTTGAGCAACAAGAAGAACAACTATCATTTAGTAATAATTCCTCGAACTCTTTGAATAATAGTCAACAAAGTTTACCAGAGAAAAAACCTGTGGTTAGTCCTTTATCAAACTCCATTGTTAATAAATTCAACCAGAGCTCACAAACCAATAACTATAACACCACACCTTCAAGACGTTCAAGTGCTATGTCTGTCACCACCCCAAAAAGTGTTAGTCATGAAATTCAAGATGATAGTCCAATTGCTGTCAAAGTTAATAAGCTATCAGACTCAGCAGCTTTTAGTGCTGTTGGTCACAATATTAATGGTAAACACAATTTTGAATCTCAACAAATATTGGATAAAGAGGTTATAACTCAAGAACATTCACACCCAATTGAAATAGATGAGTTAAAACAACAAATCGAAAATCTGTCTAAACCAAACTCAAGTGTACAAAATGATACCAATGATGATGATGATGATGATGATGGTGATCACACTAATGGTGACAACATTGATGATGTTTTTGAAGTAACCAATAAAGAAGTCTTGGATTTTCATCAATCATTACCAACAGATGGCTCTAATCATGTTGTTCCAACAGTTGTTCCAGCAGTTGCTAGTCTCGATGTCAGTCCCGTTACAAAAAAAGAATCTGCTGATAATTTTCAATCTCAGAAAACTTTTATCAATAATAATCAAACAAGGGCAAACCAATCCAATGATTTTGATGATGGAGACAATATTAATTTGAAAGATAGTAGTTTAAAAACTGAAACAATCAGAACCGCATCACCAAAAAAACAACAATTAAGTCAAGGTCAAGGTCAAGATCATCAAGATTCAGACTATAACGATGACTATGAAGATGAAGAAGGAGATGAATCTGATCAAGAAGAGCCTTTTTTTGATGTTGGTGCATTTGATATTGAAGATCCAGATAATACATTATCAGAATTACTACTATATCTTGAACATCAAACAGTTAAAGTGATTTCCACGATTCAATCTTTATTAGAACTGATCAGAACCTCTGATTCTACTACAGGTGAGTTGAAAACAGGGTCTTTGGCCATTATCACTGTTATTAAACAGATGGTTGAAGCTACCAGTAATTCTATGAACCAAAATAGAAATTCTGATTTGAAAGAACACGGGAAATGGGTTGTTGAAGGTTTAGCAGATAGTGGTCAAAGAATGGATATTTTATGTAAAACAGTGGAGGATGAAGACGATACAGAACCAGCCAACAAGCACTTTAAACAGAGACTTGCTGGTATTTCATTTGATGTTGCCAAATCCACCAAAGAGCTTGTCAAGACGATTGAAGAAGCCAACCTGAAACAGGAGATTGAGCATCTGGATAAAAAACTTGCCAGTTGAAAACTTGCTCATGCGTTAGAGTTATATATACTTGCAAGAGAATCATTAACTAAGACATGTTTAAGTATTGTAGTAGCTTATATCTAATACTGACTCGTGAGTCGTGACCCAGCGCGGTATTTTTTTTGTCATGGCTGAGTCAGCATTATGCTGCTGTTTTCTGCTGCAGCTACAATTTTAATAATGCAACAAGGCTACATATAATCGCAGGAGGCTGCAGCAGTCCGAAAATGGAAAACCCCCGAAATTTACGTGCAGAAAATTATGTAGTTGGAATTTATAATATTACTTGAAATTAATTTGGGAGATACATAAATTCAAAAACTGATTAAAATTCAAAATTGATGGTATTTCCCCGCAATTTACTGTTTTTGGTTGCACCAAGTTGTGACACAGTTTAACTTTACTGATTTTGGTGACTAGTTAGAACTTAAAGCTTAGCGGTCACGACTCAGTGCCAGGCGGAGCGCCACTTCAAATTCAACTAAACACGAGCCTGGAAGAAGCTGAGTCGGGAAAGCTAGGTGGAAAAACAGATAAATTGTCCCGCCTAAGTTTCAGTTTGTGGTTTATTGTACTGTTGCAGTAGTACTGCTGTCCAGTGTAATATGTATGTGTGTCTTATACATACTACATATGTACTAAATACTACAATATACTACACAGTTTGTATTAATCTTCAATATAAACAGAACAAGAAAAAAATTAATATTTTAATTTGTTTTCTTTACAAGTTTACAACCCAACTGGCAACCACCGCTACTGTATTATCATTATACATAATATAACAACACACACAGAGCACACGCAATGAGCGCTAACATCAGCAAACAGCCATCCGGCGGTACAAAGACCTCGCAGCAAGGTACCAACTCGAGCGATACAATCATAGGTACAAGAAACCTGTTTAGCACCCAAAATAATAACATGAACTCCAAAGTGAATAAACAATTTATGAACCAGATGAACTCAGCTTTGATAAGCGCTAATGGATCATCCAGTAGCTTTCCAACACCAGCAGGTGCTGCTGCTTTTGGCTGCAACACAGTGCCAATTATTCCTGAAAATTTGGGCCCCAACGGTACTACACCATCAGGAAAACCAAGGTTGTTTCAATGTATCACTTGTACAAGAGCTTTTGCAAGACAAGAACATTTGAAAAGACATGAGCGTTCGCATACAAAGGAAAAACCTTTTGCTTGTGGTGTCTGTCAGCGTAACTTCTCAAGACGTGATTTGTTATTAAGACACGCTCAAAAATTACATGCAGGTTCAGATGAAGCAATCAAACGATTAAGAAGAAAGTCCGCAAGAAGATCATCTGCTGCCATGAGTGCTGTTACCGCGGGTGTTCCACCAGAAAATACATCCGTCTTCAACGGCAATGAACAACAACTTCTAACAAATCATGTTGTTGATGCATCTTTGGAAACTGCTAATCGCTTGCAAAATAACAATACTAATGCTGCTATTGTTGTCTCAAATGTTAATAAGTTGGGCATGAGTTCAGCTATTTCTTCCTCTTCAAATACTAATACAACTAACACAAGCCCAATAATCAAATCTGAATATGATAATAATAGTGTTTCTTATTCAAACTTTTTTTCCAGTGATTCTTCAAATAAACAAAACAAAAAATATCCAGCTTTCCATACACGACTAGGGGATCCAACCAATTCTGGCTTATTACTAAATGACTCAAATGAAAACATTGATGATCCTTTGAAAAATAGCATAATTAAGAAACCTGTTTTACAACGTCGTTCTTCATTCTCTGCTGCTTCTGCTTTAAATTATGCACAGCATGTCCAGCCTGAAGAAGATCAATATAACTTAAATTCTGTGGAATTTTCAACTCCTCAACTGGCACCCATAGATGATCAATGGTTAGAACTGAACAATCTAGATCAGTTATCTGGTGTTGGATATTTGAGCAACTTTTCATTAAACAACAACAACCTTAGCAATGGTATCAGTGATGGCTCCAGCAGCAACAATACAAGCAATCAAAACTTGACAATAAGATCGGAACCTGAATCAATATCCCCAAATTCAATCATTCATCAAAATAATCAATTTCAAAGTATTAATGAAGATGTTATAGATAATTCAACTTCAAAGAATAGCTCTTTGATAAATGGTATGAATGGAATGAATGGTTCAAATAATAGAACAAATTCTGGTAACAATAGTCTTACAAGTCTTACAAATAATAACATGATCCATAACACAGCTAGTTATAATAACAGAAATGATAATGAAATTTTTGGTTACTCTTTTTATGATGACAACTATCTCTTACCAAGCCAACATGATCAATTTACAGAGTTGAAGTACAACAACTCTTTTTTAAACAATTTGAATAACTTGCATGAATTACAAAACTCTTATCAAACTGTTTCTTTGAACCCAAATTTCTTTGGTAACAATAGCAGCTCAAGAACTGATTCTCAAATTACTTCGAGTTCATCTTCAACCCCTCAATCAGCTTCTAATATCAATATTTCAAACAATGTGGGAAATGGTATAGGTATGAATATAGATAACTCAAGCATTGGTGTCTTGAATGGCTACTCTTTTTATGAAGAAACTGAATATCCTTCAAACACATGTCTTTTTACTAATGAGTTTAAACAGTCAATTGAAAATGAATTAAACACCAAACTACCAAGCTTGAAACAGTTGAATCATTTTGTTGACCTATTTAAATCAAATTTCCTATCAACATCACCATGCATCAATCATTATTTTTTAAATGAAATTGGCTTGAAATTTTATATCAACTACAATAATATCAGCAGTAATAATTCTTTGAATGATACAAACTTTACAATTTTGCCACTTTGCATCATTTCAATTGGTTCCCTTTATGATACAAATTTTAATGACTCTTTCCAATTGCATGAGTTAGCTAAAAAATCACTAGACACTTACTTAGCCTCAAATAAAATTTTTTCTACATCTTTGGTTCCAATTTGGTTGATTCAAACCTTATTTTTAAATGTTTGTTTTCAAGTTTTAGGCACTTCAAGAAATTCAGAAACTAATACTCAAATTAATCGTTTAGTCTTATTAGTTAATGTATTGGTCAAATCTTTATTGAAAAACCCTTTCAATTATCAAGACTCAAAATCTTTCGGTGGCAAAAAAACTTCACCTCCAATTAGAAAAGATTCTCAATTTTTCATCAATTATACAATTTATCAATCAAAATTAAGAACAATTTTTGCGGTCTATAATTTCTGCACAAACTTGTCAAATAACTACAGCTTTTATTATCCGAAAGACTCAATTGAGCTAACTAGTGATTTGTTGAATTTACCTTTACCCAATTTTAATAAATCTTGGTATTCTTCAAATTTCGATTTTGGAAAAATTAATGATTCAAAATTGAATAAAAATAATTGTGATGATAAAAATAATTTGATAACCATAAACTCAGTTATTAATGATTTATTGATTAATAACTCAATTACCTATAAAATTTCTGAATTTGCTTCTGTCACTTTAATGAATGCTCTTTTCAATTATTTGGCCAGAAACTCAAAATCTTTGTTTAATTTTAACAATAAAAATTTGAAAAATTTCAAGTTATCATCATTGGTGTTATTAGACACCTCGAACTCAAAATCAACTTCAAGCAGTTTATTAGCCGAAGCTTATTATTTACAAAGATTCATTGACATTTTTAGTACAATTGATTTAGCCACAATCAAGAATATTAACTGGACAAAGCAATATGATAAGGTGAACTCCTATTTTAATAACGATGTGTTATCAACTAATGAATTGATAAAATTTTCAACTGACTCCATTAGCGTTTTAACATTTTTATTTATAAACAAAAATTTCAGGTTTTTGAAAAATTCAACTAATTTAACTTATTTGTTTTGGAATTTTTTTATTATCTCAAAGACATTGGTTGCAATTAGTAAAGTACCACATGAAAATGAAATTCTTTATAAAATTAAAGAGGTTTTCAGTAAACTAGAAGATTTTCTTGAAAATAATTTTAACTATAAGAACAATTACCATCATAATGAATTTGGAAATGAATCAAGCAAATTAGCTGTTCGTTCTTTTGAATATTCTCAATTCATGTTTGAAAAGTTTTTTGAATATAACAACTACAGGGTATTCAAAGATTTCAGTGAGTTATCTTTCCACATGAAAAATACAATCCGTTGATTTGAAAAAAAAAAAAAATTGATAACCAGATCTACCAAAACACAAGCATCACCTGGCAATATTCATTTATAAGATGATGATAATGATACACTATAAACACAATAATCAGTTTTTTCGGGAGCAAAACAACCCAGAAGCAGTGAAAAACAATAATGACAAAACAACATAACGAATCTAATGACTTTATCCAAACGACAAGATCTTTGCTTAATATTATAATGACATGATTTATAGTTCACCGTAGTTAATCAACACTTGAACTAACCATTCCCAGTCAACAATTTTGTACTCAATTTTACTGGCAGTTAATCTTCTAATCTCTGATCTTTTTGACTTAAACTTTTCCAAATCATAAGCTAAAACTTTATCAAATTTTGTTAAATTATCTTTACAACTTTTAATGTCATTATAACTTTTGACTCCAGTGGCATAAAACAAAAATCTAACAATATTTGGAATATCTTGACCAAAAGTAACAACATGATAGCTATCTAAAACTAAGTTATTTCTCAATTGTAAAGTTAAAGGTTTATTGAATTGTTTTAAATTGGTTTCAAAATTATGGAAGTTTGATGATCTTGCACAGTTCAACTTGATTGATTCACCAGAGCATAATGAATATTTGTAAATATCACAGAATTGACCCTTTGACTCACAATCATAAATAAATCTCTCGCTTAATAACGGCCATGCTAATGCCAGAGTTTCTAAGTATTTTCCTTTTCTGCAATGTTTAGAACTAATAGCTGCTGCAAATTTGAACTCTGAATATTTTAGAAAATCTTTAAACTCTAAAGAGCAATCAGAATGATTCATTTTTATTATTGATGAAAATCCATCCTCAACGATTTCACCACCATTTTCTTTAATAATGTTAGCAATTCTTGATTTCTTAACTTCACCTGTTAAAACAAATATACAATTTTCAAACAATTTTTTAGTGATTCTTTTAGTTCCATTTGATTCACTTCCAACTCGAGGATATTTGAACCATTGTTCATTTTCCATAACAATATCACTTAATGGTAAAACTAGTTCTTTTTCTTGTGTCTTGTTGATTCTAGATGAAGTTTTCTTTTTATTTTGTTTTCTCAAATAAACAGTGTCATACCCTCTCATACATCTAATAATTTCTTCATCTTGTGAAACGCACTCTAAACCAATAACTTCATAACTAACAAGTTTATATGTAACTAAATCCCCTACTCTTATATCCAAGGGATAAAGATCGGTTTTAATAATTTCCGTTGAGTCTTTAAACTTGATTTTAGATTTAACTAAATCCGTAATAACTCCAGGATAGAATTTGGCATTATCTAAATACCAAACACTTCTATTAAATATCAAACTACTTTCTGTCAATTCCGCATTATCTGAGCGTCGAATATCTGTTGGATAATTGACTGGGGCATTTGGTGTACTTTGAAAAATATTTGACTCTTCAATAAACTTTCTCTTTCTTGTTCTTTGAACTATTGAAGATTTTGAAAGAAATTCATCACGAGAAAAGGTTGGGCCATTATACGGAATATCAACTTCTGAATTTATGTGAGTTGTGGAATCCTCGTATTCCTCACTAAATTCTTGATCCAAATCTTGTTCTAGTTTCTTTTCACTTTCTTTTTGTTTTCTCGATTCTTCAGGTTTCCTAAAACGTAATTGATCCAAAATACTGTAGCCAGTTTTCTGTAGTTCAAGTTTTTTCCCAATCTTATCATCTTTTACGTCCATTTTATCAATATTGGAGTCTTCAATTTCCATTGTTTCTAAGTTAAGTTCTGTATTATTACCACCTACTTCAGAGTTTTGGGTGTTTATTGTAATTCTTGTGGATGAGGCTTCTTCTTCCTTTCCGATCATATGAACGCCTTTTGATTCATTAACAACTTCAGTGTGACTATCAATTAAGTTATCATGTTCTTCATCTAGATCCATATCGTTTGCAGTATCATCCACTGTATCGTCCATATTTTTGCTAGATTCTAGATCGTTACTCTTATCTTTATCATTAATTATTTCACTGCTTGCTTTTTTTCCCTCTCCCTCCTCTCCTAATTGAATCAAATTTTTCGCCGCTCTTCTATTCTTCTTGATTTTTGTGTTGCTTCCATTATCATTACTATTGACATTCTTATCGAAGCTCTGTCGTTCTTGACTTTCATCGAAATCTTCTTGATCAACATCTGATATATCTTGAGTGATGTTTGCACTTAAATCTGCAGCTTGAGACTTTTTCTCTGTGTTTATGTCTTTTCTATATTTGGTCAAACTGTCTTCAGCTATGAATTTGTTTCTTGTTAAACTGCTGTCTTCATCATCTTTGAAATTGTTTTCATCCTCACTATTTATAAGTTCGTTGTGATCTATAATCAAATTGTTCATCTGATTTTCGCCATTGTTATTCAGCTCTTCTGGAATAGTAGCTGGTACTTGTAACTCTTGAGAATCCGTGGGTACAACATTTGAATCTTCATGCTGTGTACTGAAAAACATTTGCGATAGTTGAGAAGGTGATTTGAAAACAGCTTCTTCCTCCGCCTTCTCGTATTCTTGATCGCCTGCCAGTGATTCTGCTACTTTTTGTGTATCTTGGGCGGTCCGCTGTACTGTATCAAGCTTGGATTGTGAAGCAGATTGTGATTGTCCTCGGGCAAAATTTTCATCTTCTGGGCCATTCACTTGAAATTTATTAGGCGACTCAACTTCCAACTCAGGTAAATTGTCTCTAAGTTTGTTGAAATTGATGTGGTTATTAATGGGCGATTGCTCGGTCATGAAATCCAAAGTTTTCCAGTTTGATCTTGGAGTTTCAGTATTATCAAACACGCTTCTTTGATTCTGACTGAATCTCTGTTGTTTTGTTGGTATCGGAGTTTCTTTGAATGGGTCTGTAATCTTTTTTGTCCATGGCGTATCTGTGTTGAACACCAACGGGCTGTTAGCAGTGATATTTGGTGTCTCTTTGAATGGATCTTTGATCTTGTTTGTCCAAGGCGTCTGTGTCTCTGAAAGCCAGTTCAAAGTACCAAATCCGTCATTGTTAGTGTTATTAGTGGTTGCCAATTTGTCTATACTACCACCATCAAGTCCCTCGTCCAGTCTATCAACTTGTACCTGCGAATCTACATCTCCCACACCATTGATATTTGCGTTGCTCTCTAAAGACGAGTCCACCACCACATTCTCCTCGTTCTCTCCCAGAAGCCGTACCTTATCCAGTCTTGTTCCTGCTCCCGTCTGGGAAGCTGAGGATTCCTGTACAATGGTCGTGTTGGTGTTGATCTCCTGTGTCTAGAACATTGTTGTTAGCATAAAAACTGTCGCTGGTGTGTCTGTTTCTGCTCTAAGAACACTCACATCGTTCAGAAAATTGCTGATTGCCTGGCTGGGACGTTGCACGGGCTGCGTCGCTCTGCTCTCCTGTGTGCTGTGAAGAAGAACCATCGCTTTGCAACTTGCCCAAAATTTTGATATTGGAATTATTTCAATATTTTTATATTATGTAGTTAAAATTAAAAATCAAAACAATTCAATTTTTTTTTCTATTACATAGCACCAAAAAGCGATACAACGCGATGGGGGAACTTGGGAATTTCCATCGGTTGGTTTCAGAAAAGACAAAACAATTTTTCAATGATGAGGAGCGTTGCATAGTGCTTCAAAGTACGCTTTAGACCTGGTTTTCAGAACTTTTGCAAAGCTCGGGTTTGTTAACATTTTTTTGTGCCATAGGCCCATTGCACACTGTTTTGACTAATGACGTTGCTGCTATTGAGTCGCTCACTTTGAAAAAACGGGCTGTTGTTGGATTTTCTATGATACACTCCGGCTTTTTTGCGGACGGTTTGAGAGAGTTGACGATTGTTGTCAGATATTCACCTGCAAGTTTCACCATCTGTGCTGTGATGTTGTTGATTTATGGGTTTGAGATAACGGGAAACTCAGGTCTTGCTTCTAATGTATTCTCCAGGTATTTCTGCTCAAATAAGTTGACAGACGAGATTTGTGACCAAATTCCAGAGTTTCATACGGTTTATGAAGAAGCATCTTTGATACGAATCAACGAGCCTATAGGAAGGAATGTGACCAAAAGGAAAATTCTTCTGCAGAAGGAACAAGTTATTGTGGCTCTAAGGTCTCTGGTTACTGAAAAGAATCTTGGACTGTTATCAGATGTGATTTATGGAAATTTCCATCCTTTTTCCTATGAGCCAATCTATCAACACAAAGAATTTCTTAAAAATGAACTGATGAAGAATGATTTAGAGAAGTTTCCCATAGTGTTGGGTTTTTTGCACATGAAAGAACATGAGCATAAAGACGCCGTGACTTTATTGAATTTAGTGATCAAGACTGCTACAAGAAAACAACAATTTACTATTGCATCAATTTTATCAGATGGCATGGATGAAAGAAAATCAATAAAGATACTATTACTTTACTTAACCAACAATGACAAGGGGGAAACTTATAAAGCTTATGAATCTGGTGTTTTGGAGATTAAGTTTGAAAAATTATGTATTTTATATGGGAAATTGGGTTTCTGTAATAGAAATCACTCAACTCACAAATACTCTAAGCTGACAATAAAAGAAATTCTAAGGAAGCTTATTATTTTATCATGTATCAAACATGTTGATGATATATCCCTAATTAAAACTTTCGAATACATCATTGTTTGTATTATTTTATCAGGGCCCTTACACGTTAAAATATTGATAATTTTTCAGTTTATTCTTAGATATTTTGACTCCCAACAACGTTCAAATTTGAACAATTGTGTTGAAAACTCCTTCCAAGTTGATGAACTTGAAATTTTCAAAGAAAGATCATTATCAATAACTAAGAAAATATTGTTCACCTTACAACAAATTTATGGAGATTCATATCAAGGATTAGCTGAATCTAAGTTTTCTAAAAGTTTATTCACATCAAGAGCAACCGTTAAAATATTTGTTGACGAAAAGGATATTGATGAGAATAATAGTGAAAGTCCAGTTTTGATTGGTCAGTTGAAATTCAAGAAGGACCGTAATTTTATAAATCCTCATAAAATGGCTGATGAAACGATGGCGTTTCTTGATTTATGGATCAATTCTTATATTTATTTTAAGAAAAAGATACCAAGTCAAATTGACTCATTCATTAAAAATTTGATAGACGCATAATTCTTGTTTTTCGTTGCCAATAATATGGGAGGTTTTTTCGGTAGCTACAAACTTTGTTAAACATATAAATATTTAATTTCATTTCAAAGAAAGGCACACAAGATTTGTAGTGAAATAACCAATTTACTTATCAATTAACTATAGCTCTAGAATTTCTATTCTGCAATTCCTTATTCTTGAATTTAGCAGCATAGTTTTCAATTGATTGACCATCAATAGTATTTCCTGACCCGTTATTACTTGCTGTGGAATGACCATTGTTTCTATGTTTTAAGTTATAGTCAGCGTCACCAAATTCTTCTTTATCGACAGAAACATAACGATCAAATACTCTTATTGCGGTACCATTAACGCCGTTGCTGGTACTTTTATGGTTGGTGCCATTAATTTCAGCAGGTGTAGGATTCAAATTTTCATACAACTTTCTGGTTCTATAGTTTTCATACAAGATTGAATGAGTTGTTTCTTTCAAATCTTCTAAATGTGAACCAAATAAAACATTTTTCAATAAAGTGAAATCACAATGATCAATATCCTCAATTTTAAAATCACCCCATGGATATTCTCTCACATGGAAAGTTTCACCATCAATCAATTTTTTATGTAAACCACCAGCAACAACAAATGGTAACTCATTTTTCAAAAAATTATTTTCTGCAGCTTCTTCATCATCAACGGTATTACTGTTATTTGAATTGAAAGTGTCAACTTTCTCATTCAGATCAGAGTTAAAGTCTTGAAAATCATCAAGGGCGATAAAGTCATAGATTGGAATATTATTAGCTTTGATATCTTGAGAAATCAAAGCTTTGTTCAATGCGACTTCATCTTCAGTTAAAGTGTCACCTTTTGAGATCACAGGAATAACATTAACTCTTGTGGACAAGCTTTTCATTGCTTGAACATCAAGTTCTCTCAATCCTTTACTTGTTGGTCTAATGAAATACAAACAAGCATGTGGTCTACCATCTTTGAATTTGGAATCTCTTCTAATGCGACACTCTTGTTGCAAAATTTCATCAAATTGTCTTTCTAAATAATCAACCAATTTTGGAATGCAATCTTCATTGTTGATATTGTTACCAAAACCTGGTGCTAAGATAATATCAAGACTAATTGGAGTTGAATTTTTTTCAATAATATTAACATGAGTTTTAATGACGTTGATTCCAGGGTTCAAATGAGAGTTAACTGGTTTGATTTCATCTAATTCATTTTTAATAACCTCTTTATCACACAACGTATTAATGAAACAGTTTTTACCTGTACCCTCTTGTCCAACAATCAATAAAATAAAATCAATACCTTTTCTCAAGATTTTACGACGACGGATTTCTTCCGGAGATGACTAGAAAAAATTGTTAGTGATACTAATTTTGTAGTCCTGAAAATGGTGAAAAAACACGTACAATGTTTTTCACTGGGGCCATCTTCACTTGAAAAAAAAAAA
>JAJMAV010000188.1:0-14337 GCA_030565045.1 Starmera caribaea | reverse complement strand
AAAAAAAAAAAAGTGAGCATCAACGACCAAGGTTGCGGCAGCAGCAAGCATACTCACGAGTCTGCATAGTATATATACGCAGTGCTCAGTGCTCAGTGAGCAATACTGTTACGTCTAAAACTTCACATATTGGTTTGAGTTGTTCAAACTTCACTACTAGACAGCAAGTATTATATCATGTCCAAATATTTTAATTTTTTAATTTACATTTATAAAATATAAAATCCATTGGATTCCCATCTTCAATAATGATGATACAGATACATATTGAAACAACACAGTCACCTCAAAAACATTAAAATTTAAAATCCAACAAGGGATCAAATTTTCGAAAATAATCCCTATTCTAAATATATATAGATCCAACAATCGGTACAATGAGAACAATCATGATGATTAAATGTAATGTTTGCAGTCACAAAGAAGAAAAAAATATATTATAATAATATCAGTGTATAACAATATTGTCATGATCGTCTTTAATTCATCTGTAGATAAAGTCACATTAATTATAAAACTCTACTCATAACAAATATGTATTTGTTTATATTATTGGTCATGTGAGGATAAATAGTACTAACTGTTCATAGCAACCATGACCTTGCATGAGTCATTTTGACAGTCATAAATAATGAAGTACATTCATTTGCTATCACTATTTAAGCTTCTATAACTTCAATGACTAAACAACAAATTCACGAATTCACTCAATAGTTATCTAATTTAAGATCACCTAAATAAATTATTTGATGCGTGATTATGGACAGTATTTTTGAGAGGTTATAATAAGTTTTTCTCAATACTCACGTTTCTTGTTGGTTATAACACAATATATTCTGCT
The DNA here is from genome assembly GCA_030565045.1 of Starmera caribaea. Taxonomy (NCBI): domain Eukaryota; kingdom Fungi; phylum Ascomycota; class Saccharomycetes; order Phaffomycetales; family Phaffomycetaceae; genus Starmera; species Starmera caribaea. The sequence continues at coordinate 13,496 of JAJMAV010000188.1, read as the reverse complement.
CGAGCGTACAACACTGAACTGAACATCACTTGATTTTCTTCGTAGCTCGTCTTCTTCTTCTTCTTCGCTTTCAAGTCAACAGTTCCAATATCAAAATTACCCGGCCTCAAATCATTAATTTATTCCCCAAAAAAAATCACTTAAAATCTCACTTAAAAACTCACTGAAAAACACACAACCATCCTCTCAATCATCTCTTCATTTCTGCATAGTCATCTTCTTCAAATTCCTACTGAAAACGCGCAAAAAATCGCCTTTCAAAAAATCATAAAACTCACCAAAACAAAAAAAAAAAATTCCTTTTCAAAATAAACGATTTAAACGAAACAGAAAAAAAAACAGTTAATAAACAAATCCTTTTATCTCTTCATTTCAATCTCTTCAAAGAAACCACCAAAGAAACCACAGCTGAAGGAAAATGTCTCAAATTGCTGCCCACCAGCTGGCTTCCAACACAACGTTTTGGCACGCTCCAATCCATCCTTCTTTAGAAATCACTCCGTCTTCAATCGCTTCCCTTTTATTCTCATGGAAATCTTTTTTCACATTTTTCGCTCTTGTGCTGGTTTATGATCAAATTGTTTATCAACGTAACAAGCAATCTTTACCTGGTCAAAAATTCAAAATGTGGCCAATCATTGGTCCTTTCTTAGAATCTTTGGATCCAAAATTTGAAGAATATAAAGCTAAATGGAATTCTGGACCATTATCTTGTGTTTCCATTTTCCATAAATTTGTTGTTATTGCCAGTGATAGAGACTTGGCTCGTAAGATTTTCCAATCTCCAAGTTACGTTAAACCTTGTGTTGTTGATGTCGCTGTTAAAATCTTAAGACCTGAAAATTGGGTCTTTTTAGATGGGAAAGCTCATGTTGATTACAGAAAATCTTTGAATGGATTATTCACCAAGCAAGCATTAGCTGAATATTTACCTTCACAAGAACAAGTTATGGATCGTTATATGGAAAAATTTAGAGAAATCTCTAAAGATGGTCCAACTCCATTTTTCCATGAATTAAGAGAAATCATGTGTGCGCTATCATTAAAGGCATTTTGTGGAGATTATATCACTGAAGAACAAATTAAAAAAGTCGCTGATGATTATTACTTGGTGACTGCTGCGTTAGAATTAGTTAATTTCCCAATCATTTTACCATTCACTAAAACTTGGTATGGTAAAAAAACTGCTGATATGACAATGAACATTTTTGCTAATTGTGCTGGTGAAGCTAAAAAATATATCAGAAATGGTGGTAAACCAACTTGTGTTATGGATAATTGGATTAAATTAATGGAAGATGCTAAATCAAATTTATCAAATGATCCAGATGCTAAATTATTACATCGTGAATTTTCAAATAAAGAAATTTCTGAAGCTATTTTCACATTTTTATTTGCGTCACAAGATGCTTCATCATCATTAGCTTGTTGGTTATTCCAAATTGTTGCTGATAGACCAGATGTTGCGGCTAAGATTAGAAAAGAACAATTAGAAGTTAGAAATGGTGATCCAAATGTCCCAGTTGATTTGGAATTATTAGAAAAAATGAAATACACAAACAACTGTGTTAGAGAAGCTTTACGTTATAGACCTCCAGTTATCATGGTCCCATATGTTGTCAAGAAATCTTTTAAAGTCACAGAAACTTATAATGCTCCAAAAGGTTCCATGATTATTCCAACTTTATACCCTGCATTACATGACCCAGAAGTTTATGAAGATCCAGAAGAATTTATCCCTGAACGTTGGGAAGATGAAAGTTCTCCTGCTCATCAAGCTAAAAAAAATTGGTTAGTTTTCGGAACAGGACCTCATGTTTGTTTAGGTCAAACTTATGTTTTCATGACTTTCACTGCAATGTTGGGTAAATTTGTTATGTTGAATGATTTACAACATGAAGTTACTCCATTGAGTGAAGAAATTAAAGTTTTTGCTACAATTTTCCCAAAAGATGATTTGTTATTGAAATTTAAACCATTGGAACAATAAGGTTGGAAAATGAAAGATCTTTATTTCGTTCACTTCAAATCATCTCAATTACTCAAATCAAAGAAAAGCATTGATTGAATGAATGAATGGATGATTGGAAATTGATTATTATATTTATATGTCTTTAAAGTAAAATATTTATTATTGAGAAAAAGTAATTGTAAGGTTTAACGTTTTTGAATCATTATCATAATTATAACATATCCATGACTGCATGTGAAACCTCATATTCAATATTGTTTGAAAATTCAAAAGGGAAATTCAGCTTCTCAATTCAGAGTTTATAACTCATTCCAGTAAAAACCTTTCATCTCAACTTAATAAATAAATAAAATATTCTCATAATTAATTCGTGAAATTTTATTAACTACTTTAATTAATGATTAATGCAAGCCATGGCTTTATGGGACTACTTATCTGGTGGGTTTGACTATGGATCATTTTTCACTCAGATTTTCTTTGGAGTTGAACTTTCTAAGTTGAAATATACCATTCGTTCTGATACGCCTAATGTTTATTTAAGTCAACCATCTTCCACAATTCCTGCATTTGAAAGAACATTGGAATTACATTCAACTATTGAAATAGAAAATGATCTTAAAGGCTTCACTTATAATGTTGAAGAAATTGATTTAACCACTATTCACTATATTACTGAAACGACAATTGAGAAATTTAATGTTGATCAGAATAATTATGTTATTGAAAGTACTAATGAAATTACTGTGACAAAAAAATTGATGTGGGAATCACTTGAAACTAAGCTTTTCATTAAAACGATAACAAAATTCGTGGTGAATGGTTCTCAATTTGAGGTTAAAAGAGAAATATTACCAAATTATAACGAATCAACAGAATCAACAACTGGTCCAGAAGAAAAATTTGATGAAATTCTTCAATCTAACTGGATTCATGTTGGACAAATTTTTCATACGTTTGCTTATTTCAACTATGCAATATCTTCATTAGATTCTTCTGAGATATTATATTTAACTGGTTCAAAGCATTTAATTTTGGAGCCAACTGAAATCAAACCATCAAACTATAGATATGAACTTACGGTAGAAAAATCAAATCCAAAAGGAACTGTTTCCTCAGATATTCATACAGCATTTGGTACTTTCACTAAAGGTGCATTAAAGGGAGATAACACTTTTATCACCAATGTGGTGAATTATCAAGATCCTTTTTGTTTCAACTATATTATCACTCAAAATAAACCATAATGTTACTACACATCAAGATTTAGTTTCAAGTACTTATTAAAGCTTATAACGTTAATTTTGATATATAATATATATGCAATGTCTGGTTACTCTAGGTAAAGAAAATTGTGTTGGTGTGACCTAGTAAATTTTATTGATGATCTTTTAAATTGTCTGAAGTTTGAAAAAAAATGTTACCTTTATTTGTATGTAATCGTCATTTATCTCTTTGGGTTCTAGCTATGATTATAACTTGTATTGAGGTACTGAATTTAAATTTAGTGTAGTTGAGAGTGTTACTGTTGGATAAAACCTACACAGATTAATATGAAGTTGGTAAACTCTCAAATCGCCTGTCTCCAATTAATCAAACGTTTTTAATCCACTCAACATGACTACAATAATTATATTTCATGAAACTCAATCTCTTTATCTATTAAAACTTATCATAAGTCGTTACGTTATAGATAATAGCAAATGATAATTGCGATCCAAAGGCATCATAGTAACTAATTGTGCTATTGACTTCAGTTAATTCCATGGCAGCTTCAAAGCTACCAACTAATTTTTCAAAAACTGTAAAACATCTATGAAGTTCGAGCTGACTTGATTTCAAACTCAATTGGGTTCCATGTTTGATATATCTTGATGGTTGAATGTTAATTGGTTGCATAGTTATAAGTTGAGAGCCACTTAAATACAATAAATTAGAAGATTTCAATACCGAGCCAGTACCATGAAACATATTGGATGCACTATGTACTTTCTCCATTTCTGAGTCGTCATAGTCTGATATAGTAATTGGATAAGTCAATTCTGTGTCTGATTCAGTTCGCAAGTCATTTGGAACTATTCCATGATTTTTCAACAGGAATCTATAATTGCTGATAACATAATTTGCAGTTGTTTTGATGAAAAGCTCTGTTTTGAGTAGTTTACCAACTAATTTCTTCTTTACAAGAATTTCAACAGTGGAATGAGCACAATAGTCATAATTTCCATACTCTCTTTGAAAACTATTGAAAAATTTTGAGCTTTTCTTATGAGTGTTGAGGTTAAAATCATTTTCCATCAAAATCAAATTCACTTAATTTTCTATTAAAATGTTTGTTTGTAATATTAGCAATTTCCCAAATGCAGGAGTATTGGAGATTGGTTGAGATAAATACGCTTTTGGTTTATCACAAGAAATTTTATATCTTAATGTCGGAGGAGCTGGTTGCAGTTTTCCAAAGTCATCATCTTGACCTTCATTCTTGGTCCAAAAATCAAGCAAGCCCATTGTAAGTTCCAGCGATCGACATTTATTCAGTTTGAAAAATGAAATAGAAGCTAAATTGAGAATTATCTTTGAATGAATTGATTTACAACTGAGTTAATTATTATTACTTCTCCTAGAGTTAGCGTAAATTTTATCCCAATTTAGGGAGTGCCTACTTATTCTTTTAAGATTATACCTGAATGTAAACTGACTGGTACAGCATTATAAAGAAGCTTAAGAAGTAACGTAGGGATCAGCTTTGGAAGGAAGTAGATATCAATGTGTACTCAGGAGACAGTTCATCAACTTCAGAAATCCGGGTAGCGTTGATATTGGTTTTTATCGCAAATATCCCAATTTGGTGAAAATTTAGATAAGCTGATAACACATAAAATTAGACTGAAATTTGAGCTGTGATGTTGTTTAATCGACTGAACAGCTACAAATGATTCATGATCTTTGAAAGTGTGAAACAATAGCTATTATACACGACTCTTAACCAAAGAGTCTTTAGCTGTACAAATGGGAAACCATCAACAATTCAATAATGATGAGTGGTGATATTGTGAATTATGTCAAATTGTAAATTTGATCCAAAGGGATCTTGATAGTTCACAACGTTTATGATTTCAGTAACATCTCTTTTCACCAACTTTGTCTTAGGAAGCACACCAAATCCTGTATAGGTCTTTGATGAAAGTATTCCTTGTAAATTTGACCTCTCCAATAAAAGTTCCTTTCTATAGTTATAAGGAATGATTTTAGTGACTTTCATATTTATACGTTTCATACCTGTCACATATATTGATTTAGTAGAATCCAGAAACCATACATTGAGATCAAATTTTTTTATTGATTGTCTAACTGAACTTGTTTGCAAAATTCTTGGTTCAAGCAAGCTATTTGTATATTTTTTGGAATTTGGTAAAGTTGATTCCTTGTATGTTGGTAACTCATCTGTTGTTTGTTCAGATTGACAACTGTTAACCACAAAAATTGCCCAGGCTTTAATCAAAAGCTCCGTCTTAAATGAACCCCCAATTAAAGTTTTTGTTATTGTAATTTCAGTGGTATATTCAATTTTATAATTGTTCTCATCATCATCAACAATTTTATCAATTTTTTTGTAGTTTCATGAATAGTGGTCAAATCAATATCTTCTTTATTGTAAACAGTTTCACTTAAGTCATTTTCAATCAAAATTCTTGTGTGTAAGACCAATGTTCTCTTGAAAGCAGCAATTGTGGATATTGGTTGTTTTAAATTTATATTTGGGTCGTCAACACGAATGTTATATTTCAATTGAGTTAATGGATCAGCAATGAGATCTGATACATAACGGCCAATATCAAAGTTTCCAAAAAGGTAATCGCATATACCCATAGCTAGTGCAATGAAATATTAAATGGTTGTTAATATAATCACAGAAAAATTATAGGTTTTTGGTGCTCAAAAAAATGTTCTCTGATATTACCTAAAATTTTAGAGAAGCAAATATATAATTGAACTGATTTTTCAGGTATAATTACAGTTAATTCAAATTTAATATTTGCAATAGTTGAAAATTATGTCTAACATAATCAAGTTAGAATGCCTTCCGGCACTCTTTTTACTCAAAAGGGGCCGACAGTCACTATTCTAATTTCATTACCAAAAAATGATACTTCAATAGAGAAAACTTTTTGAGTGCTCGTTAATTCAACTACCAAGTACAGTAATATTATTATAGTATAACTTAATCAATTCATTAAATAATTATAATCTCTAATTCGACTTAAGATCAAAAAATAATATTTATTATAAATCATGTAGATAATGATAAAATGCCATAGTGTCTATATTCCTTCCCAAATGCAACATTATAAGTGCAACAAGTCACATTACAGTATTGACATCAACCATGACCACTATTGGGATGAAAATAGAGAAGCATCCAATAAGCTTCTAAGAATTTGCTTGCCATCAATTGAAACTGCTCTAGTTGAAGTTTTGTTATATCCCAAAAATTTAGACCTGATCAAAAATGAAAATAATAATTTCCATGAACTCTATTCTAGTAGGTTAAATGATAATGATGATACCATAAAAATTTATGATTTTAGCAATGAATCCACCAAAGAATTTGTCGAGAAGAATTTAGCATTCAATTCTTCGAGGGATTGTGATGTCATTTAATTTGAAAAATCAATAACCGGATTTAATTCCTATATGCATTCAACGTTGGAATCACTTCCGTATAGTGTTCCTGATTCAATCAAGCTTGATTTACCGGAAGGAGTCCAACTGAAGCAAAAAAGATCGCTTTTTGATAAAAAAGAATTGGTTGCTAATGTAATCTTTGCACTTGATGGTTTTACTGTCAAGAACGAAAATGTAACAATAGTTTTGTTGAAAATACCAGTACTTGAAAAACAATTCAATAATTATAATTGCCGATATATCAAAAAAATAATGGTAGTACCGGGGGGAATCAAAGATTTTGACAGTATCAGATCTGTATTGATGGATGAAATATGTGTTTTATACTCAAATGGATTTCAAAATAACGATGGGACCATAATTAGAGTTAATCTCATTCAAATTTGTGGAGACATTCCAGCGATTAACAAATTCAATGGAAATTCTGGACATGTATCCAACTGTCCATGTAACTTATGCATTGTACAACGCAATGGAAACACTTCAAATGATGAAGTTGAGAATGAAATTTCACACAATTATTATTTAAATTCATATCATGATGAGATAAAGCAAAAATTTCAGTCATCAGTGGAGAATATGTATGATTTATTTAATGATTTTAATTTCAATAAATCCAAAAATTATGAAGGTTTGTTTACCAACCACAACTATGATATTCCTAGAAAAGATGGTTCCTTTAGAGTTTCAATGGAAGAATTGTCAAAAAAGGTAAAATTGAAATTTAATTCCACAACAACAAGAGTTATAGCAAACCAAACATCAAAAAATGACAAAAACAAACACTTCCCCATAAGTTTGCAATACCACCATCAACTTTAAAAGAAATTCAAAACTTGATTGATTTGAATAGTAACAACTGGCCATGGCAATGGGGTGAAGCAGTCTCTAAAAAACACCTTTCTTCTAAAGGAAACAAAAACGGGTTCCTAAAATCTTCCCAAATTCAAGATTTGATTATGTTGATTCCGTTATACCTTCATTTTAATCATTATGAAAGTTTCCAAGTTACGGAATTGATGGTCTTATTATCAGACATCATTAGATTTGCATTTGGTTTTTACCCAAGATTTTCGGAATACCAATTAAATCAGACAACTGCGTATAACTTCGTTGAAAAGTATGAAAACTTCACGATAGAGAACAATTGCAAAAACTTGATAACCACCAATGTTCATATGGTAACACATTTACCTGCTTTAACTGTCCATATCGGAACTCTAAGAACGTCTTGTGGTTTGTTTATTGAGCGGCAAATGAAAGACTATAAACAAACAGTCTATGCACTCAAAGACCAGCACATCAATGGACATGTAAAGTTGATAGAATTGAAGCAGTTTATGGATACACTTAAAGCTTGTCTTATAAATCATCAACCAATTTTGACAGAAAACTATATTCTGAGACCCATTGAATCAAATTTTCTTGATATTCACATCCTGTACATGAGTTCTAGTATTATGAAAAATAAAATAACAGCAAAAGAATTACCCCAACGTGATTTGCTTGAGTTGAACCAGAAAATTCTGAATGATGGTTATGAAAATATCAACTCAATCGATGATTCAATAGAAGAAGTCAACAAAAGCAGTAGTGATGAAGAGTGTGACGAGTGGGTTAATGATGGAAATATTGAGTTCATTAATGATCAAGAAGAAGTAGAGGCTGAAAATTTGATAAATAATGAAGAAGATGATGTTAATTTGATGAAAATAATCAAAATTGAAGAATTTTCCTTTGCAATTGAAAACCATTAAACTAGTTGAAAAATATGGAAAACAACCAAACATTTACCAGATTTCAGGATCATTCACATACTTCAATGGTGTGCTGTATGACTATATGAAAACTGTAAATTTCTCTATTAAACAGTTACATGAGCTATTTATTGACAAAAAATTACCGCACTCAACGACTTGGATGTACATTCGGAATTATGGAATAAATAACGAATTCAGTTTAACTAAGGGAAGTTACCGTTTAGCAAGTTCCAATATTCAACAAAACTTTGGAATTTTTCAACTTTGTAATATGGTTAAAATTGAAGGTAAATTAATTGGAACTTTTGTGTTATTAAATAAAAGATATTACAAAAATTATGATAGTGCATTTTTTGATATAGTAAGCCATAGCTGTTTGATTTGAGCATACAGCTTTAAACATTCTAAACACAGTCGAGTTAATATGACTAAAGCCACCATTACTGTTGAAGACTTCGAAAAACTTACTGATAGAGTGAAAATTTTAGAAGAAGAGAAGGATTTGGTGAAGCTGGATAACCAGAAGCTCCTTGAAAGAATTGAAAAGTTGGAAAGCAATGTTCATGAAAGAGGAACACATTTTGAACTCATTAATCGTCCCAAGCAACCAGATTTTAAGTTATTAGATATTATTGGTGTTCCAGTCTGTTTTATTATCAATATCATTTGGCTTGGTTTTACAGTTTGCCTTAATCCTTCATTTTTTAAAAGATCCAATTACATGTTTTTAAGGTTGAACTTATTTCCAAAATATGACTATATGGTTTTCATTTCATTTAAAATTGATAAAAGTCCATTCTTTTATTATTTATTCATTTTCTTGGGCGTTGTCATGTTGTTCGCTATTGTCGAGACTATAAGAGTCTCTTGTGACCATGGTGTGACCACTAAAGATGTTCTGAACTCAGGTTTACAAAGTTGATACAATCCATAGGATCAAAAAACGGTCCTGGTAGTATGCTAAAAGAAGTTACTAAAGGAGAATTAGGTATATTATATGAATACAAATATGATTTAGGTGAAATCACAGGTTTGATAATTGCTGTTGCAGGTTTCAATGCTATCTGGTCCATGGTCATAATTCTGACTCAACCTGAGTAAATATTACTATACAGTGTACCAATTTATGCTTACACATATATCATTACTTCATCCAAAGATGATTACTCAAATATTACTGTCAATTACAACTTCCAAATATCAACATTACAATCAATGATCAAACTACTACAAACTCTAAGTCAATAGCGAAATAGCTTATTTCATCACTACTTGGACTTCTTCCTTACAATTTAAGTTTACTACAACTTACTGTTTCACTTTACTATTGTCTACTCTTTTTTTTTTATCAAGATTCATTTATTTCTTTTGAATAGAATCACCTATTTAATAGACAATTGAAAGAATCTACTTATTTTTATTTATTTATAATACACATCGATCATTTATTACAACTTCTAGTTTTAATATCTTATAATTGTTAAGAGTCTTTTATCTATTTAGCACCTAGAAGGCTAGAGACACTACTTTTAACAACAGTGAGGTGAATAGCTAGTAACTTGATATGATTGGAATGATATGATTGAGATGTAGTTTTTTTTATTATTTTTATTGAAAAATTAAATCAGTAGTAATTTACAACTATTAATACAGCCTTTATGACAGCAAACAAGATCCTTCAATTAACAATAAGAAGCCCAGTCAATATCTTGTTGGATAGAGCCCTGGAACTGGGGTTTGTCTTGTACCAGTCATGATAACATTGACAAATGCACCCTAGTGTCTTATGACTTTGATTAAAGTTATTCTATTATACACATCAGACAGAGGAAATTTACTAGAGTTTATATACTTGTTCCAATGACAACCACCTGATGGCTCTCTACTCAACAGAAAAGCAGGCATACAGGCAGGTATCCAGGCATACAGAGCAGAGCAGAGCAAGACGGACGGTATATGGGCTGTTGTGTGTGTTGTATGGGAGAGCACAGCAGGCTTACCAGCAACGTTTGAAGGTTTATGGACAGTTTTAGCAACAGCCGCATTTTTCAGTCATTTCCGGTAGCTTTTAGAAGCACCAGTAGAACAGACGTCCAATGATGATGATGATGATGATGATGATGCAGAAACAGTAGCATCATGAATGAATCCACTACCATTTTTAGTAGCAGCATTGACATCTGGAGCTCAAGCTGGTAAAGCAATGGTATCATCATTCAAGTAACCAGTGTACGTTTGATTGTTAAATTTGTAAGTAGTTTCAACTTCATCTTTGGTAATATCAGCAGCTTCAGCAACTAAGGAAAAAACAGCATCATCTCTACCGTAGTACCCCAAGTTGAAAAAAATCCCAGTTTGTTTCAACAGTTGAAATTTCTGAAGAAATATCATAATAGGAAGTGAAATCAATGGTACCTTTCTTTCCCCCTCTCAAATAGCACTACCTAAGAATAAAGCAAAAACTCTGTTTTTCAAAGCATATTATCTTTCATGAAGTATTCATTGTTTTTGGAGGTAAGAGGTTTCTGGAACCTGTAGAAATAAGGTCCATTAATCAAGTTCAACGTCTTCTCATAACTACTCCTGGAGAGTACCAGAATCATCATTCAGTCCTGAAAGTTTTAAAATTCAGTATCCGTGTTTAACAACTTAACAACCTAGTTACAACCTACTCTTTTCCACATCACTGGATCTTCCAAACACTAAGCACTCAAATGAAAAAACAGTCCCACCATGAGTTACCAACAGCCTCTTCCATATGACCAGTCTTTCGAACACGCACCAGGGCATGAATCCTAACTGTTTCATAGTTAAAATTTCACAAATTTTTTTTAGAGCATGCTTGAATTCTTTTAAGCCCAAAATCACCATATTTGTATGTTTTGGCGGGTCTTTCAGATTTTCAAATTTGTGCTTCCATATTGAGACATTTGGCAGAAAACAGGCATTTCTTCTAAGTGCTGTCATTTCAATTAATCACGGACGTCAAGCTTTAGTTTTGGCTTTAAGGACCATAGAGAATATATATTGATATAGACTAATTACCAGTATTAAGTAAGTATCAAAAATATTGTAAACAGTCTTTCATTTTAATATTACGACATCTTGGAACCCTGGTTTCAATTGACTTAACAACATTGGTCTTTACCTATCTTGCGCTATCATGAGCTGTAATATGGTAAACAATTTCAAAAGATAAACTTGCTCCAAAAGGATCATCATATTCAATCAAACAGATAGCTCCAGATAGATCATCTGCTAATTCACAAGAAAATTGTTTTGAGTCTGCCCAAACTCTGGAAGGAATAATACTGCTTTTCTTCAGTTTTAACAACTTTCCGGTTTTATAACTTGATTGATTTAGTTTGATTGGTTTCATGATCAAATTTTTGGAGCCCATTAAATATAAAGATTCAGAAAAATCTGAGATTATTGGATCAGTATTATCAAATACGTTGAATGAGGTAAATTCTTTATCGGTTTCTAGAATTTCAGAGTCCACAATTGAGATTGGATAATTAATTTGACAGTCTTGCTCTTTCAAGTCATACTGAATCAATTGAGTTTCATCCTTTTGGTTGTTTTGAAAATCATCAACCTCAACTTTTAAAACCAATTTCATAGCAATCTCTGCTCTTAGTAGTTTTCCAACCAAAGCTTTTGTTGATTTAATTTCAATACTCCAACTCCAATGATACGAACCATAAACATCATAGCAAAAATCCAGTTTTTTAGTTTGTGGTTTCAAATCAATATCCTTCTCGTTAAACTCAAATTCTCTCAAATCATTTTCTATCAGGACTCTAGTTTGTATTATTATTATTCTTCCAATTAAAAATGATGGATGAGTACCGGAAAATATTGGCTGGGGTGAATACACATGTGACTTATCACAACAAACTTTATATCTCAATGGTGGAGTCTGTGACAATTCATCAATATCCCCATCTTTTCCATCTTTATTCCAAAAATTCAGCAAACCCATAACTTTAGTAATAGTTATTTGTAGTTAAAAAAGTACAATGAAGTCGAATATGAAATAATTTAAAGATGATTATTTTCTCTAAGTCGTAAATTTTATCTAAATTGGGAGCTGCTCAATATTTCTCAATTAAAATTTGATTCTTGATGTGAGTGAAGCATTTTACTATAACTTCATTGATACAGCAGGTACTCTTATAAGTTTCTCATGTTGGGATCAATTAATGTAGAATCCAGCTTCAATAAAATCTTTCTCATTACTCGGAATTAGCACTGGTCGAGGCACAAGTTCTGTCAGTTTTTGTATGTAAAATATTATAACAAATTCTCGGTGTTGATTGAATTGTGATATTGGAATGACACTATCAAGCCTTGAAAAGTTGCTGTTGAACAAGTAGTCTAAATTCAACAAACATTTAGACTTTCAAACTTGAGTGTCCTAATCTTTAAGAGTAAAGAGACATGGTTTAAAATCGTTCTTTCTTGAAAGCCGGGTAGCGAAAATATTGAAAATTAAAGTGCAATGCTGTGTAAAAACTGGTAAACTTGGTGAACAGTGGAAAATTTGCACTTGACCAAATCACTGTTCTAAAAAAAATCTAAAACCAGCTTTCTTTATAACACTTTGAACGTAGTGAGCAACGTATCACCTCAGTAATATCTGTTAAACATGTAGACCAGCATAAGTACAACAAGTATGACTACTTCTAAATCATTTAAACTTTGTAGTCAGGATAATTCTAGTATCATCCCTCCACCTCTTATATTAATCTATACAAAACTCTAGGAATTTTACTTCAATTTATACTTGAGAATTATGCCATCAAAATCTCCAGAAACTTCTGTTTACTGTAATTTTACACACATCAAAATTTAGTTTCAAGTACTTAAAGCTTATAACTGTAAGACTTGACAAGACTGTGCTAGTCTAGTTGTGATAATGTAGTGGCCTGAGTCTATAATCTATCTACTTGAAGATGTTGTAGTTAGTATAGACGAGGTAAAGCTTGTCCCCTTTCATTAGATTATACAAGTTAAAGTTATACAACTGATATTTATAGTTGAGCTGATCTTCATGGTGGCGAGACTAATTAATAGTA
>JAJMAV010000187.1:0-14405 GCA_030565045.1 Starmera caribaea | reverse complement strand
GCTAGAGACAGGATAGTGACGTTGCATGAGAGTGAAATTGAGAGACTATACAAGAAAATCGAGCAACTGGAGAATCAACTTGAGTCCGGCCAAAATGATGATGATGATGATAATGTTGCTGCTAAAGTTGATAAAGAGAAGGCTAGTGAGCCTGTTGTACAACTACCAACCGCCCAGACAGAGAATGAGAATGCTAAAAATCCACAAAAGGAGTCTTCAAATCAATCTTCAGACTCCGAATCCAATTCTGTTGTTTTAGGAAACAATTTATTTCAAACTAATAGAATCACCGATAGTTCTTTATACTCCTTCTTAGATTACGAAGGAGACCAGGATATCGTGATACATGGGAATAATTTAAGGTACTACTATAACGACCCAACAGAGAACAACCATGTCAGTGGTGTGCTGTCTTTACCAAACAAGCAATACGCAATTTATTTAGTGGAAACAGTGATAAATTTCATTGGACATGAATACTTTTTGTTTGATGCCCCACAATTCCTCAAAGAGATTAAAGACAATTATGATTTGAAGTTGAAAACTGATGATCCACAATGGTTATGTTATTTTTTCATAACTTTAGCTATTGGAGAACAATATTTGAACAATTCTCTTAGTGTTGAGGTTCCAGGTGTGAATTATTTCAACATGGCTATGAAATTGTTTAGATTTAATGTTGAAAATCCCACGATTCAATACATTCAAACTTTATTGTTGCTTGCTTTTTATAACCAGGGTTTGAATAGATCAAATACAGCTTTTTTCCATTATGGATCAGCAATCAGATCCTCATTGATAATGGGCCTACATAAGAAAATCAAAACTTTCAGTTTAGAAGAGATTGAAAAAAGAAGAAGGTTATGGTGGACCTGTTATATTATGGATAGTATCTGGTGTGCTAAATTATGTCAACCAATTCATGTTGATTCAAATGATATTAATGTTGAAATTAACACGCTGTGTTTATTAGATGATGATTTTGACACGGATATTTTATATTATAACAGTGAACTGGCTTTAGTGATAGGACATGTGATGAAAACCATTTATAATTCAACGATAAGGAAAACATTGTCGGATCTATTGAAAGTGTTGAAGAAATTGGACGATTTCCAGGAAACAGTGCTACCTAAAAATTACAAAGACAAGATATTGAATAATAAAGGAAGTCGAGCAGTTGCTAATTTATACCTAAGATTGAACCAAACTGTTATTATCACATTGAGACCATTAATCTTGTTATTATTTTCTGGAGAACAACAAGTTAATATGGAAAACACCACAGAGATAAATCAAGCTATTAAGAAGTGTGTCTCTGCCGCATGTGGGAACATTAATATCCTGTATCATTTGAGGAAAGTTGGTATGTTTTCTAATTTTGGGTTCTGGGATGCTCGTTATTTATTCTCGTCGTTACTGATTCTATACATGACTGGTGATTCATATTTAGAGCTTATTAAATTGGGAAGAGAATTGAATAAAAAAATGAGTGATTCAGGTAATTTCACCGCAATTGAGAACGAGATCAGATTCACTGAACTGGACAATCTGTTCCATAGAATTAAGAATGGAGGTGAAGCTAGTAAAGAAGAAATCGATTCACCGGCTCAGTATCATCATTATTCATTGAAAACACCTTCACATCCATCAAATTCACCAACACAACCACAGCAACAACAACAACAACAACAGCAGCCTTCACAACAAAGCAACCATTCTATCAGTCCAAACAGTTTATTATTAGACGATATAACTAACACTTTCAACCAAGGTTTCGACACTGAAGAATTCACCAATTTATTCCAACCTTTATCCACAGAACTACAAAGCGATATTTGGAAGAATTTGACCACAAATCTGAAATCGTGGGATTCTACGGGATATTAAACCTTTCTCCTTTGAGTACTTTTAATAAATGCACTTAAACCCATTCAAACGTAGCTCAAGTAGTTTGCATTGTATGTACACAAAATTTATACATAGTGGAAAAAAAAATAAAATCTAAAAAAATCTCATAATTACTCAATTTTAACACCGAATTTTGAACCATCAAGCAGGTGAAATCACCGTGTTTGCTATACAGAGACAGCTAAATAGACGAAGTATAGAATATCAAGAATGTTTGGATTTGGATGGATAGGAACAGTGGAGCGTTTTCAAGCAGAAAAAACGGTGGAGTTTGAGACTAAAGATCATAAGGGAAAAATCTCGATCTCAGAGATAGCTGATCAAGTTGTTGGTTTAAAAGATAAAGAACGGTTCAGACTGAGTCCGTGGCTACTGAATGGAGATATACAGACGATCTATTTAGGGCTAGCTGATTTCAGTAAGAAGTTTCTGGTTTATTATGGCAGAAAAATCATTCCATTTGAAGATGGTGGGTCTACAGCTATTGATTTTGTGCTGGATGATAAGAGTATTGATGATAGAGAGCTCCATGAATTGGCTAAAGGCAGTAAACCAGCAGACTACCCTGATCTTCATCCAAGAACTAGAATTTTATCAAATGAAGAATTATCCACACAATTTTCTAATGACACTAAACCTATGGTGCTGGTATTCCATGGTCTGGGAGGTGGGTCATATGCACCAAATTCTCGTTCCATATGTCACACTTTTACTAAAAAACATGGATTCGAAGCTGCTGTTTTCCATACAAGAGGTTGTGGAGGTTCAAAATTAACAACTCCAGAGTTATATTGTGGATTAGTGACAGATGATGTTAGAGAGTTCGTTAAAGTTATCAAGCAAACTTTCCCAAATAGACCGCTATATGGCGTGGGATTATCATTTGGAGGTGCATTACTATCTAATTATATCGCAGAAGAAGGTGAGAAATCACCATTTGTTGCCTGTGCAGCATTATCTAGTCCATGGGATTTTGTTGATTCTTCGTATCATCTGCAATCTAGAACTTTATCTAAATGGATTTTCCAAGGTGTTGTTGCCTCTTATCTGTGTGATATCTTGAAAGAGAACAGAAAAGAACTTGAAGGTTTATCACCACATTTCACTGCTGACAAAATTGATCGTAAATATAAATCATTGGTTGAATTTGACAACACTTTCACTGCTCCATTTTATGGGTTTAGCAGTGCTTTTGACTATTACCGTGCAGCTAGTCCAGTTCAACGTCTGAAATTTATCAAGACTCCATTGCTCATAATCAATTCAACTGATGATCCAATTGTTGGAGTTCAATCAATTCCAACTTACGAGGCCACTAAAAATCCTTATATTATTGTTGCGAAAACTGACATTGGAGGTCATGTTGCTTATATTCAAAAAGATGGAGAGCTCTGGGGTGTTTTGAAAATAGCTGAATTTTTCGATAAGATTCATAATACTGCTGATACTTCAAAGAAGATTTCCAATGGTTATCATCCTCCAACACCCAAATTTGATGGAAGACTGAGAACGATGTATTAATGTGTTGATCTGTTAATTTGGTGCTCTAATAATGTGCCAATCTCATAATAAGTGATAGAATTATTCTTTTGAACTGTTTTTTTTTTTGCATTGAATTGATAGATTAGAATTAGACATACTGGAACAATCCATGTCTACTTGCAACAGCATTTTATATAAACAAATACAACATTCTTTTCTCTTTTTATTCCAGTACCCAACAATTTACCACTTTTCAATCAATTTGTATGTAAAAAAGTTTCCAAAAAAAAAATTGATAATAAGCAACTTAACGGCTTCATTCAACAACTGGCACTAGCGTGACACACAGCTACTACAATCAGCTCACAAGAGACACACAAATTGGATGTCGTCAATATGAGCACCAAACACAACATTCCTGGCTCCTCTTCTAGCAGGATCAGTGGGAGGAAGAATATTAATTCAAATTCATCAGAAAACAACAATTTGATCAAAGAGATGAGAACTTCATGTACCGGTTGTCGATTAAGAAGACGTCGTTGTGACAAGCAAAAACCCATTTGTAAAGACTGTTTGAAATTGAACATCCCACAAGAATTATGTTCATATCATACAAACGTTGGAATCATTGATAAAAATGTGAATGAAACTTTGAAAACACTAAGAAAAAGAAATAAACTACTTATTAAATCACAATTGGATGCTAAACATGCTTATGAACTGAAACTGGTACCGAGTTTGAAAAGACAAAACCATGATTTCCAACGGAATAAAAACCCATTAGCAAAGGATGAAATTGATCCATCTGATTTTAGATTAAGAGAGAAATTTGATAATGATGCAAATAGAACAGGTTATGCTGGTAGAATTGGTTGGAATTCAGTGGCAATGATTAATGAAGATGCATGGAATTTCAGTAACTTGTTTAGAAGTACCATTCAAAAGGCTAAAAAGAAGTATGATAGTGAAACAGATCATTTAGTTAATGAATCAAATTCACATGTTGAGTTTCAAAAATTAAAGGACAAGATTGCAGATATGTTGTATCGCATTAAACCATTGGACATTAAAGTGTTGCATGAATTAATGTCGTTAATTCTTAAATCATTACCATCTTATAATATAATCAGATTGACGATTGCCAAATATTTCCAATTCAGTCATTCAAGAATAATACAAATGGATCAACAAGTCTTTTTAACAAATTTCCAGAAATGGTTTGGATGTCACCAGGAAAATGGGTCAATCATGCTAAACATTGAATTGTTACAAGAAAATAATCGTGACTCGTTCACACAAATTTTCCAAATTTTTGCCACCATGTCTGCATTATTGGTTATTATATCATCAAGGTTGATGTATAATCAATTATCATTATCCAATGATCAGAAATCTTTAAATTTCATGTTGTTTTTACATTATGCCGAGTACTTAATGGATTTATCATTTTCATTTGGGAATTTAAGAGCAAGTTCTACTGAACTATTCCAATCATATTTAATTTTGAGATATTTTTATGAGATGTTGCCATATGGAGAAAGAGATGGTACCGATGGGGCAGTGATTAGAAGAAGATTAAGTACCACTGTCACAATGTTGAAAGGAACTTATTGGCTAGATGAAATTGAATTTAAACCAGATGAAATGATTGATGTTAAGATTTTCAATGGTCCGGTTAGACATGCAATGGAATTTGTCTTGTTATGTGATGTTATTGAAAGTTTTGAATTGGGGATCCCACCACTAATTAATGAGACTGATTTATTAAAACTTGAGAAAATAGTTCAAACTAATTTGAAATGTGAAGGTACGAATATGATTTTAAGTTTTAATAGAGTGTTGAATAATTATTTTTTGCATGAATCGTTATTATCACCAGTCGAGTATGTTGAATTTGTTGAAAATGATGTTATTAATGAATTACAACAAACTTTTTACTTGTGTTTTGATGATGTTGAACATGTATTGGAAAATTTCAGGAATTTCAAACCAAATGAAGAATTAAATAACTCAGCTGAACTTGCCACTAATGTTTATACTTGTTCAATTACAATTTTGCATTTAACTATCATTCAAACATTTTATGAAACAATTGTGAATAAAATTACAAAATTCAAAGGAAAATTTGATCCCACCACAGTGGATAAAGATTTGTTGAAATTTAGAATATTATCAACTAAATATTGCTATTTGATTTACGCGGTTAATGTTGAAATATTGAAAATTTTCCAAAATTTTTTACAAAATGAGAATTCAATGTCATTATACCCCAACGATTTGATTTTTTTCCTTTATACGTTTTTAACGATATCAATTAAAAGAGTCAGATTATCAATTGAAGCATTGGTAGTGGAAGAAGAGAAATTTGACTTTAATGATTTAATTAAATATAAAAATTGCTCAGATTATGACTTTCAGAATCCAAAAGTTAATCATAAATTATTCAGTAAATTTATGCCCAAGTTTCCAACAATTAAAGAATTACAAGATAGAATAATTGATAAGAATGCGGATTCTTTGATTAAGAAATATGAAAAATTGCTGATAAATGGTAGAAACGCGCTGATGATGAGTTATAAATTTGTTGTTGAATATATTGAATGTTTAAATAATGATAAATTAGATTTGACATTTTTGAAGAATAATTATGATTTTTATCAAAGTGTTATGACGTTGTTTTTTGGAATGAATTATCTGGTTGCTAATAGAGATACATTTATCGATGAAGAAATCAATCCACAAGGGAGTGGAGATAAAGAAAAGGACAAAGTTGTGAAAGAAGAAGTTGAAAAGGATCCACAAGAATTTAATGATTTGGTTAATTGTGATGCTACAGTACCACAAATACCCACACAATTATCTCCACCAGCACCACCAGCATTGCCAAAAATTGAAAACTCTGCTGAAAAAATGAACTATATACCTGAACCAGTACCTATCCAGCTAGATCATTCAATGTTACAACCAGAACCAATTAATGAGTATCAATACAATCATTCGAGTAATAGTCATAATGATGATAGTAATGACAATAATGGTGTTAATCAATATCAGTATCAGTATCCAATCACCAGTACCAATGTTGATACTAGTACGTCAGTGAATAATCCAGACTCGGGGTTTAAAAATGATATCTTATTTGATAATGGGCTTGAATTCAATCTAGATTCGATTGTTAATACAGCAACAACCAACACAGTTGATCAACTACGTCATGTTAATGTTGACTCAATGCAACAAGATTTTAGTAGTGAGTTGTTACAATATGAAGACACAGTAACCAACTCATTTGAAGAGTATTATAGAGATTTCATGAGTAAGAATTTCACAGACGATTCAAGTTCGAGTTCTAATTCATTACATAGAAGGTATTGCAGAAAGTGAATGGCTGAAGCCTGAACAGTGAAAGCCTTTTTAAACCGTTGTGAGAGAAAGGGAAAATGGATGTAAGGACTCAGGAGCTGTGCATGTGGAAAAGGAAGTTGGTTTCGTAATTATGTGTTTAGTATAATTGTAATTTACGTACCTGCTTCTAACATCAGATGGTCAATCATCAACGATTCACGAGTATTTCTAGAATCTAAAATCTTCTAGATTAGTCAGTCAATCCAAAAAAACGTCCGCTGGAACTTGAAAGTTGAAATGTTTCGAAATTCGAGACTTGATTAACGCTCATCTTGGTCAGATTTAAAGCAAATTGATTGGATTCTGACGTAGTCTTTACAGCAACGTGCAAGCTTGCAAGCTTGCAAGTTTCAACTTTCGAGTCTTCGACTAAACTCTCAGTGCGAAAACTGTGAAATTGAGTGAAAAACCAGAAATTTGCTGTACTCTGGCGCAATGTGCTGCTGCTGCGATCGAACGATTTTGCTTCTACGTTTAGCAACTGTTGATCTTTCCCACAGATATCATTTCAGCAGCAAAATATGTAGCTCAAAGCCTCAAAGGTAATCAATTACAGGCTTACTGACAAGATTTATTTACATAACAAAAAAATTCACTTAGCAGGTTTTTTCTTCTTTCTACAACTTTCTACTCGATTTGCCACCAGCTCCCACAGCTCAGCAACCACAGCGCTAAGCTCTATACTCACAATAGTTCACACACAAGATGGCCAGAGACCCTGCGCTGGCTTCGTGCACAGGTTGCCGCTCTAGAAGACGCCGTTGCGATAGAAAGAAACCCATTTGCACCAGTTGCGCGAAATTAAATCTGCCCGTTGAGCTCTGTGTCTACCACGCGTACGTCAGTATCAGAGACAAGAACCCTGAGGAGACACTGGACATCGTGAAACGCGACAACAGGGAACTCATGCGCCAGGCGTACGAGGCAAAACACGCCTGGGAATACACAATGAAACAGAAAATAGGGAAAATAAACCAATATGCTAAGATCCCGGATCCCAGTCAGATAGATTCCAATGATTACTTGCTAAGAGACAGATTCGAGACCCCCGAAAGAACAGGCTACGTGGGCAGAGTTGGATGGAGTGGTATTGCTCAAACTAATAAAGCTGCATTCCCTGCTAATAGAATCTTCAGATCTAAAATTGACGTTAAAAAATTGAAATTTGATAGTGAGAAAAATCAAGTTAGTGACGCGTTCCATAGTCAGAGAGATTTCAATGAAATTAAAGACGCTATTATGGAAACTTTACTTGGAATGAGACCTATGGATTATCGAATCTTCCATAATTTATTAGCTTTAATCTTAAGATCATTACCTTCTCATGAAATCATTCAAATTTCAATAGCTAAATTTTTCCAAAATGAAACTGGAAGATTCATTAAATTAGATGAACAAGATTTCACAAGAAGAGTTCAAATGTTTTTCAAACAAAATAAATCCGATGGTTCAATTCAAACAAGATTTACTATCCCAGATGAAATGATCTTTGATACTTTAGGTCTAGTAAGTCTAATGTTAGCCGTTATCGCATATCCATTAATGGGACAACAGTTAAATAAAAACCAAAACCCGGTTCACAAATCAGATTTTTTCTTCAATTTTATCCTTTTCATTAATTATGCAGATTTTTTAAATAACGTTGCATTCTCATTCATGAATTTACAAAATTCTTCAATTGATTATTTTTATAGTCATTTATTTATTAGATTCTTCTATCAATTTTTACCTTATGGTGAAAGAGAAGGTACTGATGGTACAGTTTTACGTCGTTCCATTGGATTTTCATACTCCGCGTTCACTCAAAAATTTAATAGAGATTCATTACTAAATTTTAATATGCTACCAGAAACTGTTAAAACTGGATTTGAATTCATCCTTTATGGTGATATCTTGGAAAGTTTTGAAACAGGTATTCCACCAGTGATTAATATTGATAACATCCATTATAATTATGTTAATGAACTGATCCCTCAAGTTTCAAATGCAATCATCATGTTAAACAGAATATTAATTAAGTATTATGATCATGAATCAATATTACCACCAACAGAATTCGTTCAATTTGTTGAGCATGATATCATTTTTGAATTACAAAACTTAATCTATATTAATTTTGATAACGTTGAAGTTTTATTGAAAAATTTATCAAATTTCGATGTTGAGAAAAACTTGGATTCACCAATTGAGTTATCCATATTGATCCACAAAATTGCCATTGTCTTGTTTACTTACACAATGATCCATTCTTTTTATGAAACTACATCAAGAAAAGTCATTGATTTCAAACATCTTTTCGATCAATCAACAATCAGTCAAACAATTGATAGATTTAGAATCTTATCAATCAAATATGCATTTTTAATCAGTTTCTTATCAGTTGATATTCTTAAAGCTTTCCAAAACGTCTTGAAACACCCAAAAGCACTATCTTTATACCCAAGTGAACCATATTTTTTCCTTTACACTTTCATTACAACGGGGATAAGAAGAGCAGGGACTGCTTTCAAATTAATCATTTGTGAAAGAGAAGAAATTGATCTTAATCTTTTCTCTAGAACTATCAAGAATAATGAATTTGATATGGTTAATCCAAAAGTTGATCATAAAAAATTATTCCCATTGATTCCTAAATGTTTTTCAGTGAAAGAATTAAAAGATAGGAAAATTGATTTTAACACTGAAGAATTGATCGCCAAATTTGGTAAAAAATTATTGAATGGTAAAGTCGTGATATTATTTATCTATAAATTTATTTTGGAATATAATGCATCTTTACAAAATGATAAATTAAATTTGGATTTCTTAAAGGATAATTATTTATTTTTCCAAGTTGTTATGATCACTTATTTTGGTTTAAATAACTTTTTCACTAAAAATCCAATGTTTTTAAACGTCTCAAACAGTTATGTTAATTCATCTGAAACTAGAATAGATGATGAAAGAATTTTAAACACTTTAAATAAAGTCAAAATCACCAGTATTTTAAATGAAAGTGATTTACCAACACCACCACCAACAACACCAACATCATCAATTTCAGCAAATCTAAGTTCAAATACAGGTTTCACCATTGAAATTGAAGAAAATTTACAACCACCACAATTTAATCAACCTGACACACAACCAACTTTGATTCCAACAACCACAACGGCATTCAATCCTGCCACTGGAACACAAAAATTAGTTGATTATGATAAATATAAACAAGTTGGACAAGAATGGAAACCTCAAGAAAGTTATGGAGTTAGAACTTCAGAAGTTAAAAATGATTTCTTATTTTCTAATGAAGATCAATCTACTAGCAGTTTCAGTTCAGATCAATTTAATACAGGAAATAGTAGTGATAATGGTACTGGTAATAATAACAATCTTGATCCATTTTTAGATTTATCAAACATTCAAGATTTTAGTTTCAATTTAAATACAATTTTCTCAAATTATAATGATATTAATTTAGATGAACAATTTTCAAGAGTGGAATTTAATGAAGAAAATTTAATTCAAGATTTTGAAGATAATTCAACTAGTGATAATTTTGGAAATTTTTATAAAGTTTTCATGGAAAAAAATTTCAATGATTTAAGTGATAATTCAAGTGAATGTACCTCTTCATTTTCAACAAATGGGAGAGCAGATTCTGGTAATAGTCAAATTTGAAAAGGAAAAGAAAAAGAAAAAGGAGAAGAAGAAGTTGTATGAGAGAGAAGAGAGAAAGAGAGACGTTGATGTTAGAAGTTTTTTTTTTTTTTTTGTTGTGTCTATGTTTTCAAGACATAACTATTTTATTTAATGATGTTGTTTGATTTTTATTTGATTTTATTTGGTGGTTTTTTGGGTACATTTTTTTTTTTTTTTGTCAATCAATATCATTACTGGTTCTTTTCAACATGCTTTGATAGACTTTTATGTTAGAACAATTTAATGGTGAATAGAAATGATGATTGTCGATCAATGTAGATATCCAATCCTACGATTAAGTTACAGAAAACAACAGCATCAGTACCAGCAAGCCACTTAATCAGCATATATCAATGGTAATTTTATCATAAGAATAAAAAACATGTACAATCATCAATGTTGATAGTTGCTGAAACCTAACACCCACCTAGCCAGGTGCTGTTGTAGCATAAAAGAGCTGGCACTTCTCCTTGTCCCCTAGCTCTATAGCTCTCGCTCTTTAACTTTAAATCTCATGAATTATATCACCATTTAAATATTTTTTTTCAAGTTTTTTTCTGTCACTACATTGAAATTTTTTGAAATTAATTAAAGCTTATAAGCAGTATACAATCAAATCTCTGCAACTTGAGAGTGGAAGAATGAATTCAACAGCCAAATAAATACCTCAATAAACTTATGAATCCATACCAAAGTAAAAGAACATAAAAAATTAAAAGAAAACTCTTAAGTGGTTTTAAATATCCATCTTCTACTAGTTCTTGAGCTAAAATTTCATTTTTCAAAGGTAATTTATAAGTAACGTAATTATTATATCTGATCAACATTTCTCTAATTTTTTGATCTGTTTTACTCATTGTAGATTGAATAGTTTCATCATCTAAATCTTCTTCAACTTTATACCATTTATAAAAAGTGTTTCTTGGTTTTAATAATGAATAATGCCATTCTTCAAATGGACTCAGCCTTGGTTTAAATTTGGTTTTAGCTTGATCTTGTGATTGATTGTTTGTAATGCTTTGCTCTGTCATATTCACGATAATATTGATTAATGATAAAGATGAGATTTGTCTGTAATTGTTTTGAATCTTCCAAATGAACGCGTTTTTTGCAGCTGTTTTTCAAAAATAACCCGATCTATTGATTTTTCAAGTCTCAGAAGTTAATTTTTGTGCCACCGGCTTCATCAGTTAGAACAGATCAACGATTTGAAATACTTTGAATCAACACTAATCAATTGGAAATGACACAAAAACAAAGCATTAAATACAAAGTAAGAACATCCAAACACCAACTTATAGATAAGCTTTTTAGCCATGGTACAAGTTACAACCATTTTCTGCTATCAAGACTCGAAAAGGATTTATTAACGTTTTATTTGATACATAAGTCCTAAAATTGCCAGCTCAAGTATTGAACAAGAGATTGACGCTTAAGAAACAATTGTTTTCTGTTTGACTTCAAGATTTCTCTTATCGAGAGTCGAATGGAGAGTGAGACTTATTAACTATCAAGTCAACTCTCGAGGATCGAACTGATGTTGCAAATATTTTGGTTTTGTTGCTGAAATCAAGACTCGAACTGGGAACTAGGATATTTCCAAAATTGAGTTTCTGAGTTGGAAGTTCGAACTTTAGAATCTTATTCTAAAATTGAGAAAATTTATTAAATGAAATTTAACATGAGAAGCAACTATAATGTTTACCAGTGCTAAAGCATTAACGCTGGAACTTCATGTGGCTTCTGTGGTTGTTGTTGTTGTTGTTGGCCATTATTGATTCCCATGAATCTACTCAATATTTCATTGCACTATAATTTTCACTTTTACAAAAAATTAGTTGTTAATGAAAATGCTACTTCCCTACAAATTTCATTACATTTAATATTTTAATTTCAAATTGAGCTTTCAGAAAATATTTAGCAAATATAATTATATTATTAATAATTGAAATTTTTCAATTCATCAAAATCCATTCCAACAACAGTGATATAATCCTTGAAAAATATATTTCTTTATCAAAACCAGCACCACCGATTACAGCCAATAATATAAAGGGCATTACTTCTGGGGTTAAAAATAAATCTTTTAATTGGACTTCTTTGATGTTAAAGCTAATAAGTCCACCAGAGCTTCTGAAGTCATTTATATTGAAATCTTCAAATTTTTTTAATTTAGACAGACCTTTAGAAATCAGAATGAATTTAATAGCATTCTTTATCTCTTTTAAAACTGATGCCTCACAGCTTGATGACCCAAAACATAGTTTTATCAGAACATCTTGAAAGAATGATTTGAAAAATATGTATTCTATCCATTTGTATTTTGATGGTAATAAAATCAAAATAACAATTGAGAAAAAAAAAATCAATGCTGCTTTAAAAATAATAGCTATGATTCTATCATAATTATCATCAAACTCCCTTCTTTTTGAAACTTTGAATAGTTTGTCAAATGGGATTAATCCAGTAATAAATGAAACTATTAAGCTCAGAAGAAATAACACTAAACCAACAAGGAATTGGAAAAAAATTATCACTAGTTTCAATGGCTCAAAAATCACGTATTTATAAAGATCATAAACAACTGCTTTGACAGATCCCCATAATGAATCAGCAGTTAAAGGATTCACTCCTGAAGCATGTGCATTTAAAACTTTTAATAAAATTTTCAAAGCTTCATACAAATATCCTGGTAGTCCAAAAATTAAAAAAATTAAAAAGTGAGCTAAATAAATTCTAACAGTTTCACCAAATCCTTTGAAAGCTTGAGGAACTTTTGAAAGTTTGGAATCAACAAAGTTTTCATAAACGTCATGAATCAAGTAGCTGATAATCCCACTTGATTCTTCCAAATTTTGATCTGAAGAATTTTCTGTTTTGGTTTCAAGAAATTGATTCAAAAATGTTGGTTTCAAAAGTTTCAATGAGATTGACTGTGGCTGATTGTTATTTGTGTTGGTTGGATCAATCAATGTTCCGGTATCACTGTTTGTTTCTTCAGTTCTTGGAATTTCGTTACTAGAATTAGGTGATTGTGGTTTTGGATTAACTGAAAGTTCACGGATATTTGTATCAGCTAGCTTTTTGTCTATTAACTGATTCACTTCGGTCTCAAAGTTTTTAGAAAGAAGTGACGGTTGTTCTGAAAGTTGTTGAAAGATTGAAGCGACTATTGACTCTTTTAATTGTTTTAGCTGTGAATCAGTAATGGAAGTTTGTATGTTCAGATTATTTGTTTGATTATTTGTTTGATAAGGGTTTATGATATTGTTGGTGGTGGTTTGTGGCTGTTGGACACCGTTGTTGTTAATTGAATCATCAGTAAGTTCATTTTCGTTGCTCAATTGTGTTCGAATAGAAGTGGAACTTTCGCTTGATGTGCGGCGGCGGCGGCGGCGGTTTTGACGTGACCTGTTGGGCATTGCTGTGATTGAATTGATGAACTAGTTTATACCTGAAGAACAAGAAAGTGTTGTTATATTTCTAGTTTTGCTGCAGTTCTTATATTCATTAATTTATTTTTGTGTAAATTAATTATTTACCAATTTTTCATAATATAGAATATTCTCATGATATGAACTAGCTGAGATAATAATTGTATATATTGCTTATATTATAATTGATTCATGAACACTAGTCGATTATAATTACCACATCAGTAGTGTCTATAATATTACTTTAATTAGTTAATTATTGTCGACGAATTAATATACGTTGATTATTATTTTGTAACACACAAGCAGGTCACTTTACTAAAATCATACTATTAGATCACGCTACAACAAAGTGAGCTGTTATATTATTCATTAACAGCCCATTGATTCAAGTCGTATGTTTATGTTGCATGTTTTACTATTAATTAGTCTCGCCACCATGAAGATCAGCTCAACTATAAATATCAGTTGTATAACTTTAACTTGTATAAT